>JAHZMX010001076.1:0-23235 GCA_027743895.1 Seira musarum | reverse complement strand
TTACTTCAACGCCCTCTAGCGCGCGCATTTTGAAAAATACGAACTTGGGACCTGAGACACTTTTGTTCTACGCGTCAAGATCTACAACATATCAAAATTTCAAAAAATTCCGTCGGAAACCAAACCGCCATAAGAAGAGTGCGATATTCTTTAAATTAATTAAACAAAATTGGATAAGTTGGGAGCTGCTGAGTAGAACAATGACAATAACCGTCAGTACCAGGAATCTCGACATATTGGCACCCACTTAAAGTGAACTACGTTATTCATAAACCAGTCAAAATAAAATCACAACCGGAAATCTTGCTGAAAACGATCCAATGCATTTTGGGCTTCAAATGGAGATGCTTTTAAATTGTTAGCCCAAAACATCAATTTACAAAAGAATTTTTTATGATGTCCGCGAATTTTTTGTTGGTAAAAAATGGTGTTTACCGGATTTTACCGGAAAAAACGAGTTAAATGGATAGAATGGAAAATGGCCATGAAAACGTTTTCCTTCTAGAATTTGAATTTTACTTATTTTGTTGTCCAACCAAAAAACTTGAATTTTCAAATGACGCCGTGTCCGAACGAAAGAAGAAAAAAAAATTAGCCACGAAAAAACCGGAAATGAAATTAGCTATTTTGGATTTATTTCAAAATAATTTCGCTTAGATAGAAAAAGTTGAGGAAAGAAGCCGGACGTAAAATTCATATTTTCCATTTGATAGAAAAAAAGAATGAAACTATTTTTAATTATTTTATCAGAACCGTTGTTCTATTCAATAAAAATTAATTTGCAACAAAAACAGGTAGCAAAAAAAATTGAATGACTAATCACACATTCCGATACACAAAAAATTCCATTCCTAAACACTAAAACTTTTTTTCTTTGCTCTTGCTCCTCCACTTCTTTCAATTGAACTTGCATTTAGAGAAATCCATTTCCGGATGCGTCTCCATAAACTTCTTCCACATATCCGGTTTCTTCTGCATCTCCGAACTTCCGAAGTCGGCAGAAGTCCCATTTCCTTTTGCATTTAAATAGTCATACATCATCTTCTCAACGATGGACCTTGTCTCTCCATCCACATCTGATGCTTCCGGTTCAGGATTTTGAGTGTAGATCTCCGGATCAGTGACCACGAGCCTAACAGCGACAGCGAGGATTGTCATAGTCCACATTAGAATCCCAATCGGTTTGATTGGGGACGCCGCCCTGCACCCCATCATCTCTCGTTCGTGTTCCCGCTTCTCCTTTTCCTCATTTTCTTTCTTTTTCTCTTCCTCCATTCTTTTCCTCTCCGCCTCCTTCCTCCGTTCCTCATCCTTTCTCACTTTGTCTATCATCGTGTCCGGTAGATTCAGATTGCAGTTGTTCTTTGTACAATAGCACTGGCGATATGTGATATCATCCACCTCAACAATTATTTCACAGTGGAGGTCCCGATGATCTTTGAACTTTGGATTCGGGTCGTTGAAGAGATAACCGTTCATGATTTTCCGGTTCCCAACAATCCCGCTTTGTGATGGTGCCAGAGGAGATGTGTAACTTTTCGTAACAGTGTTTCACATTCTTCTCGCATGACTTCTCCGTGCCGAGTTTCATGCATCCGGGAATCGTGTCACAGAAAAAGCATTTTCCTACTGCAAATCGGATCGGGTTTAATTCAAAACAATTTAAATTAATAAAATTATTTAATTAAATTAATTTTTTTATACCATCATCGCCCTGCACTTGGATAAGTTGGGAGCTGCTGAGTAGAACGATGACAGTGACAGTCAGCACCAGGAATCTCGACATATTGACACCTCCTCAAAACGGACACTGTGTTATAATAGACAAAGTTAAAACCGAAATTCTTGGCTGAAAGCATTCAAATTAATTTAAATTAAATTATTTTTCTGCTTCAATAAAAACAAACTTAATTTCATCAGCCAAAATCCAAATTCACTTGAGTGAGTTGCCCGCAACTACAAAAGAAATTATTTTTTCAGGATGACAGCGTATTTTTGGTGGAAATGGGTTTTATGGAAGGGAAATAAGTGACGCGAGATTTTATCAAAACTAATTTTTTGAGAAATCGAATTTACTTGAAAATTTAGACATTTGGATGATAAATCGAATTTTTATTATGTTTTCCAGTCAAATGAACGATTCACGAAATGGATCAAACCGGAAGTGCCACAGTTGCAGTAGTAGTAACGGTCCACACTACAGTCACTGTTATTATCGCAATTACAATTGGTTTGAATGCAGAACCAGAGCCGACTTCAGATTTAGATCCCGATCCAGATCTTCCCTGTCCCTTCTCCTCTTCTTGTTTCTTCTTCTTCACTTCTGTCAACGTGTCCGGTAAATTGATATTGCAGTTGTCCATCTTGCAATAGCACTCACGAAATATCATTCCATCCTTCTCCATTTCCTTGCACCGATACTCGGGATGATCGACCCAGTCATGGACTTCACGACTCCAACAGTCTCGCGCTATAACGGTGTGAGTTGCATGATGCCGTTTTTCGAAGCAGTGGATATACTCACCTCCTCCTGGAGGAGCTGCACAGGTCCTCACCACACCAGGGCCTGGGATTGTGCAATTAGGAACTGTTGAACATTAATTGATAGCATTGCTTAACTTCTGCGTCTGCGTAGAAATTGATTGGGACGAGAATGCCAGTGAGGAAAAGTAACAGGAGCCTGGACAGCGACATGATTAGGACCAAAGGAACCGGAAGTGGACAGCGACACCTAAACTATTTTAACTGATGACGATGAATTCGAGTTCTTATTCCAACTGACATGGACCTTATGGGGCTACAATAGTTTTCATGAAAATTAGGACATCAAAATGCAATTTAATTGTTGTCCGAACTACCAAAATAACTTGAATTTTCAATGACCTCAAAAAATTGTTCGTGTCGTCCAAAGAAGAAAAACCGGAAGTGAAGTTAGCATTTTGGGATTTCAAATTCATATTTTTGATTTGCTAGAAAAAGTTGAGAAAAAACAGACCGGAAGTGAAGTTAACATTTTCGCATTTTATTTCAAATTCATAATTTTCGCTTTGATAGAAAAAAAAATTGAACTATTTTGAATTATTTTTATCACTCGTTCTTTTCATAAAAAAATTATTTGCAGTTGCAACAAAAGAAACAGGAAGCTTTCCTAGCCAAAAAAAATAATAAATGAAAAGCAAAAAAAAATCACACATTCCGATACATTAAAAAATCTTTGCCGTTGCTCCTCCATTTCATTGTACGTTTCAGCGTCAATGATGGGCGGTTGATTTTTCAGGCCGACTTTCAGGTGGCGTTTTTTGAACTCGATGGTGACATCACTTGACTTGATGGGGAATTTGATGGGGACTCGGAGCTGAAAAATAAAATAAAATTCTTAGAAATTCAATTTGATTTCGTGGAACAATTACAATTGTAATAGCAATTGTCGATTGTTCATTTTATCTCAGTTCAATTCTTCTTGGAATTGACTCAATTATAAAGTTCTTAGGACAAAGGACAGCTATAGTGACGTAGCTGAAAAAGGGTTAACGATAAGAGAGTTGTTTTCAAAACAAAAAAGTGTTTTAATTTAATGTCTTTCAAGTTCATTAAAAAGTTTTATCCGCACGCTGATGTTGACGGTTAACGAAATTCCAAACATTAAAATAAGTCCTGCTCAATTTTTTAAGGACTTTCGAATGAGCTCTCACAAGATGTTACATTGAAAATGATTTGTAACGGCTTCTTACCGTTGACTGTTAATAAATTTTGGAATTTTAAATATAAAGCCTTGCTTTAGTTTTTAAAGCACTTTCGAATGAGCTATCACAAGCTACATGTTCTATTTTAAAAAAATCAACCGTTGACCTGACCCTGCCGTTAATAATCGACCTAAACTTCTCAAAAGAAATATGTACCATCCTCAGTACGCAAGGAACCATTGTTCCAAATTCGAGGTTAATCGGTGACCTGTTTCGAAGGTTGTTGTTATTAATCGGACAAACAGACAGACAGACGGACACATTAATTTCAATACTCGCTTCGCTATGATCAGCTACGTGATAATTGTTTTATAGCTTCCTAGAAATCCCTAGGCACCTATTCCGACGGGTATAAAAAGCCGAACGAAATCACAATTCGTTCGGTGATTCGTCCCTCTTCTGGCTGAGAAGTCAGAAGGGGTATGGATCATAATTATAAATCTCAATTTATACTACCATTACTTCTGTTACAAAATTGATTCCTTTTTTCGTCGTTCTGGATGAATTACTCAAAGTATTACAAAAAAATTAAATAATTCTGATCTTTTAAAAATTGATATAAAATAGTTTTGAAGTGAAATTTTCTGAGAGATAAAACCTGTGGGTTAAAAAAAATGTCACTTGATGATTTTCTATTTGAATAGATGTATGGTTAAGAATTACTAAAAACTTTGGTAAATATTACAAAAAAAAATATGTCAGTTCAATTTCGAAATTCCAGCACATTTCCTGACGCAAAAGTAAACGAAAAATCCGTTAAAATAAATAAAAAAAGTTGAAATTACCTCAATTTCTTGAAGGGTTTGAGTCCATCGGTAATTCTCTAAATCAGCTCCGTTTCCAGCGTTTGGTTTCATTTTGCCCTTGTCTAAACATAAAAATACCGTTAAAAATATCTTTCAGGTCGTTAGTAATTTTGAAATTATTTATTCTACCTTTCTCATCTTCATCATCATCATCCTCCTCTCCATCCTTCTTTGAATTACCAGCTTCCGGTTCGGAATTGACTTTTGATGGACCATCCCCATCCCCCTTCTCCTCTGACTTTGATTTCTTCGCATCCATTTCCCTCTGGAGCTTCTCCGCCTCCTCATCAGTCAGTTCCTGGATTGAGGATTCCTCCATTTTCGGGTTTCGGAGTTGTTCCTCCTCCAATCTTTGACGTTCTTTTTCTGCCTCCGCTCGAGCCTTCCGTTTCCTGTCTGCTTCCTCCATCTCCCTCTTTTTCTTCTTCTCTGCTTCTAAGGCATCCCCTTGGAATTTCTCGAACTTGTCCAGGACGAGCTGGAAATAAACGACATTCCATCAGTCAAAAAAAAACTTAAAATCCGTTATAAAAAACAAATGAGATTTTCACCTTCCGGGCGGTAGAGACCGAAGCCCCCGTGTAAAAGTCAGTCTTGCGGGCTAAAAAGCTGAATATGGTTTCCAGTAACTGTAACGGAATTTAAACAAAGAGGCGTTATCATATCTTAACGGATTTGAATTCCTCCAGCTACTTAATAAATTATGATAGTTTATTAATTACATCCTGAACACCGCCTTCATGTTGCTGAGCCATGGCCATGAGGATGCCATCGAATTGCTCTGGATCACGAGCCATTTCTCCAGAACTCCAATCCAGTCCAGTCCAAGTCAAATTCCAACACAAAAAACAATTTATTTCACTTCACTTAATTTTCTTACGTAATTTTTTCGCTATAAAATTAACTCAAGAAAAAATTATTTATTTCGATTTCCAAGAATTTTTTTTTCAAGAAACGTATTCCATGAATTGAATGAATCATAAACAAATGCCTTCACTCCTTTCCTGCTTGATCAATAGCAATTGCATTGCAATTTCGGCTGAACGAAAAATGAGTGAAGAGCACAACAAAACTCAAGTCGCGCTTACATTTGGGGCGGAAGGAGACAGAGTGAATGCGTATAGTTCTATAGGTTTCTTGGGGTTTCGTGAACTTTCTAGTTCCATCTGATCTAAAACAGCTACATTTCCATTTCATTTTGCATTGGCATTCCGACAAAAAATAAGTCTCAATCAAAATCCAGTAAAAGTGATTAATTTATTTTGAACTACAATTTATATATTTTTTTCTGTGAATCTCAATTAAAAATAAATCGTAAAAATGTCGTATATGATACCTCATCTTCACAATGGGTGGCAAGTGGATCAAGCCATTCTGAGCGAGGAGGATCGAGTTGTGGTAATTATAATTTAATTAATTAATTTTTAATTAATTCAAAATGTAGTTCTAATTTTTATAACAGACTTTGGTTAATTATGGTCGCTGGTCTGGTCACGTTCCTCATTTAATTTTTAATTGGGAGTGCAGGAGAAAGTGAAGGAATGCAAGGGGACATAGCAGTTCCCGAAAGTTAAAAATAATTATAGTTAAAATTAATTTAATTGTTTTCTTGTAATTTACAGGTCATTAGATTCGGTCATGATTGGGATCCAACGTGTATGAAAATGGATGAAGTTCTGTACGGGATTGCGGAGAAAGTGAAGAATTTTGCGGTAGTTTATCTCGTGGATATTTCAGAGGTTCCGGATTTCAATAAAATGTAGGTCACATAATTAATTTAAATTATTTTAACTATAATTATAGTTCCACTTCAGTTTGGTCCAACTTTAATCGAGCTGGAGTTATGAATTATGTTGTAATTTAATTTTTTTGTGTATCGGAATTTCTATTTCAGGTACGAGTTATACGACCCCTGTACAGTGATGTTCTTCTTCCGGAACAAGCACATCATGATTGATTTGGGGACAGGGAATAATAACAAGATCAATTGGGCTTTGGAGGATAAGCAAGAAATGATTGATATCGTCGAGACTGTCTACAGAGGAGCGAGGAAGGGAAGGGGTTTGGTCGTGTCACCGAAAGATTACTCCACAAAATACCGATACTAAATTTAATTTTAAAAAAATCGTTCGTTTTTGTTTTTAATGTATTTTTGTACTATAATTATTAATTACTTCTCGTTTCAGTTCCATCCATTCTGTTGGAATTTGTATTGATTTATGCAATAATAAGATAATTTATAAAATGATTGTACAAATTAATAATTGTTCAGGAATTTCGAGTTTCATTCAGATCATCAAGGCGAAAATTGCAACAAGAATTTGAATTGAAGTTCCAGTATTATCATTATAGAGGAATGCAGCACCTGATTTAGATTTTTTCAGTGGATATTTCTTCTCGAGTTCTGGAATGTTGCACATGTCACTAGAGCAGAAGCAGATTTTATCTGGATTACCACCGAAGGGCTTCTTCTTCATTTCTTCAGTTATCTCGTGGCATCCATCACTCGTTTTTCCTGATTTTGTCTTCCCAGCATTACCCTCCAGATCACTTTTAGTTTGACAGGATGGATGAGGTTTTTCATTGCCGCCATAATACTCCATCCCACATTTCGTTACATCTTTAGGACAGTCCTTTTCCAGTACATTGCAAATTCCTGACGCATCCGCGATCCCACTATCAGTGTAATTACATTCATAGCATCTCAAGGCCACTGAATTTTCGATCCACATCATCAGAGCCAGGGCCACGAGGAATAGGGTCGTCTTCGGAAGCTGCATTCTTTCTTTACGTTTACATCCGTTTCCGGTTTCCTAACTTTCTTAAATCCGTGTCCACAATACAGAAAAACAATACAGCAGTTTTTGGAATTAGAATTGGAAATTATTGCAAGGTAGTCAAAGCTAAAAAATAATTTTTGAATTTATTTTCAACATTTTTTGTAGTCATTGGGATCATCAAAGAATACATGAGCAATAATCGATTCAATTAAATGTCTTTTCTTCGGTAAGTTTTTTAAGTGGGTGAGAGTTCTCATGTTCCAGCCACTTCATATGAAGTCTAAATTGAGTAGCTGGAAAGGTGTGTGACTGTGACTGTGAAAGTCAAAACAAAGTCACCCACAGATTCATATTTCACTATATTCACTATACACGTGGAGGAAAAAAGTATTTTGTTTTGTTTGAATTGCATGAAAAATGATGTTTAAGAATATCTCTTTTGATTTTTAGTAATCGACTAAAATAAAGTTGTTAAAACAGCGACAGTGACGTAGCTGAAAAATGGTTAAAGATAAGAGAGTTGTTCTCAGACAACTTTCTTTATTGTCCGTTAAGTCCATACGCTGTCTAGCTTTGAGAACAGGTCTTTGCACTTGAACTCACGAATTATACACGTAAAAGTCATTACTACAGCATGAATGCTTGAAAAAAGAGAAGAGACCTGTCGATTGAGCGATCACATGCTATATATGTCCCATGAAAAAGATTTAACCGTTCGTTACCGTTAACAGTTAGCGAATTTAAATAAAAAACAGCAGTTATACTCAGCATTTGAAGAATTTCGAATGAGCCATTACAATGTGAATGGTTCGTTGGAGAAAAATTTATCATTCAAATAATTCGAAATTCTAAAGACATGGTTTTTTGGTCTTTCAAATAAGCTATCACATGCCAATATGCTACAATCTTAAACGGTTGACGGGTAGACCCTAACATTAATAGTTGACCAAAAATTCTGAAAAGGCGTAGTTCCTAGTTCCTAGTACGCAAGGAACCTTTGTTCTAAAGTTGAGGTCAATTGGTGATCGCCTTCGAAAGTTATCAATCGAAGAGACAGACTGACGGACACATATCAATCCCAACACTCGCTTAAAGCTCAGCTACTTAATAGAGCTTATTAGGATTAGCTCGAACTGCCGAATCGTACAATGCATTTATGTAATTATGCAATATTATGGAGTTGTGTATCTTGATTGATTTTTCAATAGAGATCAACATTTTTTTGCTCAAATTTTGCTAGTCATCATCATCCATATTCATAGTATTCACTTGTGTTTAGTCTGTGTTTTTTAATTGTCATTGAAGTAAACAAAAGTGAAGACTGAAGACAAAGAAGTTAAACTCAAGGACATTCAATGATCAGTCCATTACATATGAAATTCGGACAAAAAAAAACACGTGTAGGTACATTGACACTTATGCTTTCACGTAAGCGTTTTAATTGAGTATCAAGAAATTGGAATCATTTCAATTGATTCGAGTGGAGTGGATTGAGAAGTCCCGAAAAACCGAAGTCCATATATAAAGACCCACGAAACCATGACTCAATTGTCCAGTCCAGTTCAGAATCCTGTCTGCTGTACCCCTCTTCATTATCTTTACGGTCTTGTCTTTCAGCTTCTTTTAAGTTTTTAAAAAATAATTTTCTTTTCTAAAAATGGCAAAGTTCCAGTACCTGGCAGCCACTTTGGTGGTTCTCGCATTGCCCCAGTGGAGCTCCGCTGTGGATTTTAATGGTGCCAAGGAAGGCTCCTGTTTCGACGTTAATACGACTTCATTAGACATGGATTGGGTAAGAAAAGAACTTCCACAGTTTTCAAACTCAAGTCAAGTTATTGCCGTTATAAATAAACGTCGGATTTAGGGACAAAAAATTGGCAAAAAATAAATAAAATTTCTGTGAACTTCGCCAAAATGAACGTGAATGTGGCCAAAATAATTCGCGTAAATCTGTTACAAATATACATCGGATTTTAAGGACAAAAATTAGTTTATCAAAATTTTAATTAAAATAATTTTTTCCGAACGATATTAATTTTTTATTAT
The DNA here is from genome assembly GCA_027743895.1 of Seira musarum. Taxonomy (NCBI): domain Eukaryota; kingdom Metazoa; phylum Arthropoda; class Collembola; order Entomobryomorpha; family Entomobryidae; genus Seira; species Seira musarum. The sequence continues at coordinate 13,860 of JAHZMX010001076.1, read as the reverse complement.
TTTGTTTTCTTTTGCGCAGGTGCGGTCCGTGAAGCCATGGTACACCCCCATAGGAAGCCGTTCCGACCTCTACCAAACCTCAGCATCTTTGCTAAAGCGCCCATACGAAGAAATTCCTGAAAACTATATTTACTACATGGCCTGCCTCGTGTGGCAAATGGACGTGGAAGATCAATCAGCCTCACTCTCCGGTTACGATGGTCATCGTGCCCTCTTCAAAATTAAATATACGGAGGGAATGCAAAAAATCGATTTTTATTTGAAAGACGGTGGTGAAATGTTGGCGTCTTGTCAAACAACTTACACAGACAACAAGACATTCTATATGAATGTGTGTTGTTTGAAAGGAGATGAAATCGTTTGGGGTGTTAATAGCGTCACACCAACTCTTCCTGACGATATTGTGAAAATGCTTCAGGATATGGCGGAGGAGATGGGATTCGATAGAAAACAATTTACTGGATTGAGATATGAAACTTGCATACAGAAGCAATAATTGATTTATAATATATAATTATTAACAATTAATTAATTATAATTAGTTTTATTTCGTTGAACCCTGGTAAACGAATGAATTAAATTTCAAGTAAATCATTTGCATATCCTTCTTAACAGAACCAGATTATGTAGTTCTAGTGAATGAGCTTCGATTTTGTCATACAAGCATTGAAATACCCATGCTTTTCCCTGCACGACAATACTGTTTTATGAAATGAGTAAATAGGGACGAAGCTTAATGAACTTAAAAATCTGCCGTAGCAAATATAGCTGTTAAAACAGCGACAGCGACGTAGCTGAAAAAGTCTTAAAGGCGAGACAGTTGTCGTCAGAATAGAAAAAAGCCCTTTGCTCTGGAGCCCACGAATTCTTGACATGAAATGAAACTCACCATTGCATAAAAAGAGTTTGAAGAGACCTATGGAATGAGATGTCACACGCCTTATTCCATAAAAAAAGATTAAACCGCCCGTGGGCGTTGGCAGTTAACGAATTTCATAAATAAAATATAAGCGTTATATTCAGTATTTAAATGGCTTTCAAAAAAACCATCCGAATTTGCATTTAAGTAAACAACTTTGACGGCGTTCAGCTGCTAACGGCTGTTTTTTATTAAAAAAGGATAGCACTACTCACCATTAGTTTTCAAGAATTTATGAATGAGCTATCACTTATTTAAAAAGTTTTGACGTTTGACACCACCTTCATAAATTTAAAAAATATTCTTTTCAGTTTATAAGAAACCGTTATTTCAAAATTGAGGTCAGTCCCTTACCTCTTTCTAAAAATATTGATAGGATAGACAGACGGACACGTCGACCTCAATACTACTCTAATAGCTCGGCTGCGTAATAAAGACATTAGCCTAGCTTTAGCTATCCCATAATATGCTTTTCCATTCCATCGTCTGCTTTACCCACCAGGTACTTTTATGATGATGAATGAGACAGTTGTAATGAATAAGCGGACCACAATGCGAGTCTTCAAGTCAGTATTTCTAGGCCTGCTTTCACATGTCAAGTCAAAACATCCTTTTTTTACTCAGCTGCATAATATATTTTGTCGTGCATATATGTAGTTCTAACCAAAAATTTTCAAGCAAAATTTATGGTGCAAAATTTACTCAACATGGCTAATAGTGTTTCGGATATGAGTTTACTTTGCGAGGAAATCGTGTTAAAACCCTGTTTTGTCAAACTAACGAAAGTGACCGTAATCGAGGAAGAATTTGCTTTTGAGACACCTAAACTAACGAATTTCTGTCAATCTTCTTATTCCAGGAGAAAGACTGCTTTCAAAAGCTTATCTTGTTTATTCTGCGAGAAATCTTTTGAGAGGCTTCGGTTATACAATTTTTGGACCCATGTACAAACGCACATCAAGGAGAAGCCGTATTTTTGCCGTTACTGCAACAAGGAATTCGGCAGAAAGAAAGCCCTTCAAAATCACCGCAATCTTCACTTAGGAATACGTTCCTTTAAATGTGACAGTTGCGCTTTATCCTATACTTCTTACAATGGTTTGGCAACTCATCGGCAAAGTGTTCATCAAAAACGGAAAAACCATTGCCCACTTTGTTCGAAAGTGTTTGGGCGGAGAGAGTCAATACGAAGACATATTAGAACTGTACATAAGATACGGAGAGATAAAATTCCGGAAACTATGAAGCTCATCAAAACCACTGACGATGAGTAAGTTATCGAGAAGACGGAATGAAATTTTTAATTACAAATTTCAAAAATCCTTTGTAAATACTAGCAGTACTATATGAAATTAAAAATTTAGTTGATTTAGTTTCGAATCAAATCAAATTTAATTTGTTTGTATACATCCGTGGATTTTTGTTCTCTTATGCACTTAAATTCATGCACACTTGCGCAATCATGTATTGTCGGTATCACCCACAATTTCCCCCTTCAATAATCCCCCTGGACGAAATCCCCCCCAACAAACCCACTATGGCCGTTTCGCCAGCTTTATTTAAGTTATTTCATTTTTCAAATCTCTAAATTATGAGAAATAGCTTATTGTGAAGAGGATTCTCTCTAGGGTGGGATTAGTGAGGGGGGATTTTGCCCAGGGGATTATTAGGAAGAACCGCAACTTTTAAATCTTTAGTGATTTGGCGAATACTTACAATTGGATAATAATTCTTGCATGTGGCGTGGGAGCAGAGATGCGATTTCTACTTGTGCGAAACCAGTCATTTTCACCAAAAAACCAAATCTAAAGCAAAAAATAATTTAGTTTAGCTAACACAATACTTGAATGGAGATGGCAGACGTTGAACGTACAAAATTGGAGGAACTATAGTCTACTGGAATCGCTTTTAAGAGACATTATTGATTGATTGATTGGTTTACTGTCATGGCATACTTTTTAAATTGTTTATATCCTTTGCCAAAATAAGTATTGGTAAAAATAGAACTTTGATCTTTAAAAAAATTATTGAATTTTGAAGAATGAAATCAATTTACTTATGTATTTTTTGGTGAATGAGCTACGGTTTCATCATACATACCACCCATATTTTTTCCTTTTCCTGCAAGACACTTCTGTTTTTGTGAAATGAATGGGGACCTAGCTCCAAGATCTGAATAATCCGTCGTAGTAAGCAGCAATAGCGACGTAGCTGAAAATCGGCTAAAGGCGAGAGAGTTATCCTCAGAATAATGTTTTTATAGTAAATGACTGCCAATGTTTCATATATTTGGTTAAAAAAAATAACTCTTTGCACTTAAACCGACAAAGTCTTCACATGAAAGGTTTTGCAGTATGCGTTTGCAAAAAAAAACTGCGTAGAGATTGAGCTATATGTGAGCTATATTCCATAAAAAGATTTAACGGCCCATATCGGTTGACGGTTAAGAAAATTTCAAAACATTAAAACATCAGTAATACTTAACATTTCAGGGGCGTTCGAATTCGAATCAAATTTACAAGCCGTATGTTGCAATGGAAAACAATTTTTCACTGCTGACGGTTAAAAAATTTTCAAATATCAGAGTAAAAGCCTTCCTCAGTTTTGCAAGCACTTTTGAATGAGTGAATGAAGGCCGTATGTTTCCTTCAGAAATAAAATTCAACCTTTGACCCTGCTCTCATTAGTGAACCAAAAATCCTGAAAAGAAGTAGGTATTTTCTCCACTACGTCAAGGAGCTTTATTCCATATTTGAGGTCAATCAGCGACCTCCTTCGAAATTTATAATCTGCACAGACGGACAGAATAGGCAGACACACAGACAAACCAATTGAAATCTATACTGCCCGTAATAAAGATATTCTTAGCTTAAATTAAGCCATCCCATAATGTTTTCCATTCAATCGTCTGCTTTACGCACGCATGTGGTGATGATGATGAATGAGACACTTTTAGTTGAACTAAATGAGAGTGCCACAATGCGAGCCTTCCACATTATTTCCAGTCCTGGTTTCACATGCCAAACCAAAACATTCTTTTTTGTACAGCTACAGCTGCATAATATATTTTAGTTCTCAAATAAATTTTCAAGCAAAATTTAAAGCGAAAAATTAGTCAAAATGGTAAATAGTGTTTCGGATATGAGTTTATTTTGCGATGAAATTGTGATAAAACCTTGTTTCGTGAAATTGAAAAAAGTTACCATAATTGAGGAAGAACTTGGTTTCGGGACACCTAAACAGAACTTTTATCCATCTTCCTCTCCTAGACGAAAGACTGCTTTCAAAAGCTTATCTTGTTTATTCTGCGAGAAATCCTTTAGAAGGCCTCGTTTATACAATTTTCAGAACCATGTACTAACGCACATCAAGGAAAAGCCGTATTAGCCTTCCACATTATTTCCAGTCCTGGTTTCACATGCCAAACCAAAACATTCTTTTTTGTACAGCTACAGCTGCATAATATATTTTAGTTCTCAAATAAAGTTTTCAAGCAAAATTTAAAGCGAAAAATTAGTCAAGATGGTAAATAGTGTTTCGGATATGAGTTTATTTTGCGAGGAAATTGTGATAAAACCTTGTTTCGTTGAATTGAGAAAAGTTATCATAATCGAGGAAGAACTTGGTTTCGGGACATCTAAACAAAACTTTTATCCATCTTCCTCTCCAAGACGAAAGACTGCTTTCAAAAGCTTATCTTGTTTATTCTGCGAGAAATCCTTTAGAAGGCCTCGTTTATACAATTTTCAGAACCATGTACTAACGCACATCAAGGAAAAGCCGTATTTTTGCCGTTACTGCAACAAGGAGTTCTGCAAAAATCAGGTCCTTCAATATCATCGTAACAGCCACTTAGGATCACGTCCCTTCAAATGTGACAGTTGCGCTTTATCCTATCCATCTTACAGTGGTTTGGCAATTCATCGACAAAGTGTTCATCAAAAACGGAAAAATCATTGCCCACTTTGTTCGAAAGTGTTTGGGCGGAAAGAGTCAGTACGAAGTCTATCCATCTTACAGTGGTTTGGCAATTCATCGACAAAGTGTTCATCAAAAACGGAAAAATCATTGCCCACTTTGTTCGAAAGTGTTTGGGCGGAAAGAGTCAATACGAAGACATGTTAAAACCATACATAAGATACGGAGAGATAAAATTCCGGAAACTATGAAACTCATCAAAACCACTGAATAAGCTATCGACGAGAAGACGGAATGAAATTTTTAATCACAAATAACAAAATTTCATGACGTACATGATTCGTTTGACTGTCATTTATTAACGGCTTTTGAAAAATCAATTATATCATTTTATTATTTTTAGACAACTTAAGTCAACATATGGCATTAATTTTGTTATCCTTTGTATAAACTAGCAGTGTTAAATGAAATTAAAAATTTAGTTGATTCAGATTCGAATAAAATGAAATTTAACGTGTTTGGATAAGTTCATGGATTTTTTTCTCTCTCATTCGCATAAATACATGCACACCTGAAAAATCATGTGGTGTCAAATGGGCAAATGAACCTATAAAGCACAAGTCATAGTCACATGAATTTTTTTTACATGTCTGGGCTGTAACTCTCAAGTCTTGAGTGATTTTGCGAATTCTTACAATTTGATAATATTTCATGCATGTGACATGGGAGCGGAGATGCAATTTCACTTGTGCAAAATCAGGCGTTTTCACCAAAAAACCAAATCTAGAAGCAAAAAATAATTTATTGTAGCTAAGAAAATACTTAACTGGAGATGGTAGACGTTGAACGTGCGAAAGTGGAGGAACTACTGCCTACTGGAATTGTTTTTAAGAGACATTATTGATGGATTGATTGGTTTACCGTCATTACATTATTCTTGTCATCATTAAAAATAACCACACAATCACAGTCTCATGGTCACCGTCATAAGTCATTCACGTGGTGTTTACAATGTTTTGGTAAACAAACCCAAAACTCACAATCACAAATCATCGTCACATGAATTCTTTTTTGCACGTTTATGGTTCCAAATTTTAAGTGACTTGGGTTATTGTAAAAACCCGTGACTCGGGTGATGCGCTTTTTTGGCGTCATAAACAAACCAAATTTCCATATATAAGGAACATGGGAATCTCAGCGTATTATCCATTTCCACAATTGAGCTTTCGAGAGCAGCGTTGCAACTGAAACTGAATTTAGTCCATTCTTGATCCTATTTTTGCCAACTTCTGCAAAAATGGCACAATCCATAGGATTTAGTAAAATTCTGGCTATTGTTATAGCGACTTTTGTGGTTCTTGCATTGCCCCAGAGATCTTCTTCTTTGGATTTTGAAGGTGCCAGCGAAGGACCCTGTCGGGATGTTAATACAATCAAATTGAACGAAGAATGGGTAAATTTAAAAGACTTAATTTAAATTTTGCGTCTTCAAAATTTATTTATTTTTTGTCCTAATAAAACCGCGCGCACCTTAGATGACCCGAAAAAAATTAATTCCTGGTTTAATTTTTTTAGGCACGTTCAGTGAAGCCGTGGTACTATCCAGTAATGTGTCGCTCTGATCTGTACCAAACGACCAGTGCAGTACTGAACAAACCTTACGAAGAAATTCCTGAAAACGAATTGTACTACAAAGGTTGCCTCACATGGCAGTTGGATAGTAACGAGACAGCTTCCATGTCTGGATTTAATGGTCACCGAATCGTTTTCAATGTGAACTACACAAGTGGTTTCGAACAACTTGACTTCATCGTTCCAGAAACCGGCGACAAGCTGGCTTCTTGTTGGTCAACCTTGACTGATAATCGGACATTCTACGTGAATGTCTGTTGTCTTGGGGGAAAGGAAATTGTTTGGGGAGTTAATAGCGTTACTCCATCTCTCCCGCAGGAAACTGTTAAGATGATTCATGAACATGCAGAGGGAATGGGGTTCAGTAGGAAGCAGTTCACTGGACTGCAGTATGACACTTGCTAAAAAGTGATACAAAAAACTATTTCTTGAAGCCGAGATATTTTGCAATGATTTGATTTTGAAATTGATGTGAATAAATTTCAGTCTTTCAATTAGGCAATTATTTTGTTTTTAAATGCATCTTTTTCGCGTGTCAACATGAAAATAAATTATCTCAGCATTTGCTGACATTTTTTATCCAATTTATTGTCCGCTACTTCGTTCTTTTAAGAAATTGGCCATACTTGGAATTGGGAATTGCATTCAAGTCATTTTTTTGAAATAAGGAAAAATTGCGATCGCAATCATGCAGGCAGAGTAGTAAAACATAGTAAATCCTAATCCTCCTAGAAAGTGGTGCTTACTTCACCCGAAGGATATGAAAAATATTTTGAGTGTTTTAATAACCAGAAAAAATTTTGACGTTTCCTACAAACCACTTTTTTACTGAACCTGCCAGGTAGACACTAAACGTCAGATGCCTTCATTCACTATTTGTCCCAAAGCTATGGATAAAGTTATTGTTTTAGGTATGATGGTGCTGGTAAGTATGTTAGTACGTACGCATGCAGGTACACACGTGCCTTGCTGGTCAGCTTAAGGTAAAGTTTAATAATAATGAAGTTATTAAAACAGCGATATAGTGACGTAGCTGAATCATCGTAGTGTTTTGGGTATTTACTCAGTTATAAAGAAACCCTTGCAGGAGCTTTACAAGCTATGTTTCATTTGATAAAATGAAGCCCTTGCCGTTGACGTTGACGGTTAAAAAATTTCGAAGCTTTTTAGGCTATTAAAAACCAAATTTTCAACGTAAAAATTTCAACGTTTGACCCTGCCGTTAATAATTTGCCTAAAACATATAAGCGTATACAAAGGAACCTCTGTTCGAGATTTATGGTAATTGGGTGACCTCCTTCAGAAGTTCTCGATTGTAAAGAAAGACAGACGGACACATCGATCTCATTACTTGTCTGATAGCTCAGCTACGCAATAAAGAACCATAGTTTATGCAAGCATCATTCATATTAGAATTTTCCGTCAGTCCGAGCAGAGAACCTTTAATTCACCAGTGTAGTCTGTGATTTTGTTGAGCGTAAACATTCTACTTAAACGTTTGTTTCCTTCTCACTATAGTTTATTGGAATTCAGTATTTCAAAAATTGAAGTTAACTGAGTATGGCAAATCGTATTTGTGATATGAATTTATTCTGTGAGGAAATCAAGCTGACTCAATGTTTCGTAAAATTAAGAAAAGTGACAGTTGTGATTGATGAAGGACCAAAGGAGATAACCACACAAGTTCAACAAAGTTCACTTTCTTCTTCTTCCTCCAAATCAAAGATTTTCAAAAATTTATCTTGCCCATTTTGCGAAAAATCTTACAAAAGTAGACATGTGGGCAACTACCGTGACCACATATTGGGGCACATCAACGAAAAACCATATTTTTGCCTGTATTGCAGCAAAGAATTCACAAGAAGACAAGCCCTTCAATTTCATCACAACTCCCACTTGGGATTACGTCCATTTAAATGTGACACTTGTGATAGCTCGTTCCGCAACGCCAGTGGTTTGGCAGTTCATCGGCAACTTCTTCACCGACAACGGAAAAATCATTGTCTGTTTTGTGCAAAAACGTATAGCCAGAAACGTGATCTGCGAAAACATATTCAAACTGTGCATAAAGTACGGTCTGATAAAATACCGGAAACTATGAAACTCACCAAAATTACCGAACAATTTAACCAAGAACGGAAGGAAATTGTACAAGTGCGAAGGTAAATTTAAAAACTGGCAAAAATTTTTAAAGTTTAAACAGTTTTTCTAAATTTTTCTAGTTTTTTTTTGTACTGAAGCAAGAATCCGTCTCCAAGAATTGTTTTAATTCAATTTTAATTTCTTTTCCGATAAAATTGCGCCACACTGTGCAGGAATCTGTCAAGATGATTCATTAACGGGCGAAGCAAATTAGTTTGTGCAAGAAGCAGCTTACTGGGTTGGTGGAACCATCACATTTTCTAAAATCTATTGAAATTTTCATTAGTCTTTATGCTGAAATTTTTACAATAAAATGTTTATAAATAAACCAATTCTGATGTTAAAGCAAGTTATACTAATAAACTGAAAAAAAGTTCATCCGTTGATTCTGCTGTTAATAGTTCAAAAATTCTCTGTTGTCTCTGGGGAAAGGAAATTAAATGGGTAGTTTATAGCGTAACTCCATCACGTTTGGAGGAAACTGTCTTGCAGGGTGATTCAAGAGCATGCGGATGGAATGTAGGGTTTAGCAAGAAACAGTTTAATGCTGGCTTGCAATATTACACTTACTTTTCATGTTGATAAATAGATCCTGACAAATGTTTTTCATTTCAGCTCCCAAGTTTTTTTTTTTGTTTTTAAGCTAAAAACAAATCCCTTTCACAAATCATACACAGGCATTCCAATACTTTTTTAACTGGTCATATATGTAGCCCATTGTCATTGTATGAAGGCTACTCGTCTTCGGTAGCCACCGAAGACGAGTAGCTTTCAAACAATGACAATGGGCCTAATCACGTTGCCTGAAGTAATCCCTTCGTACATGAGTACCTAAGTATAAAATTTTAGGTTTGCGGTTGGTACACGCATTGTCTTCACAACCTCAGCCACGTAATTAACACAAACAGTTCATGTAGACCTTATTTATGACATTTAATTTCCATCAGTCCCCATATGCGATTCTTTAGCTCACTTGGTCAGCCTGTCCTGCATTTCATGTCAATTTAAACACGTTACATTAGTTAACCTAACCACACTTTCTTGGTATTTTAGTGAAATATAATTGTTGGATTGATTCAATAAAATTTTACCTTAAATATAAAATAAATTGATTTAAATTGTTCAAAAACTCATCATGGTAAACAGAATTCAAAATACAAGTTTATTCTGTGAGGAAATCAAGATAAAACCATGTTTCGTTAAACTTAGAAAAGTAGCAGTGATCGAGGAACGACCGAAACCAGAGAAACCATCACGCAATCAGAAAAATTCACTCCGTTCTGGTTTCGTTTGGAAAAGACGGTCGCCTTATTTCAAAAACTTGTCCTGTCTATTTTGCGAAAAATCTTTTGAAAGACGCTTTGTAGGCAACTACCATGACCACGTGTTAACACATATCAACGAAAAGCCGCATTTCTGCCGGGACTGCAGTAAAGAATTCACAAAGAAGCAGGGTCTCCAATGTCATCGAAATTCCCACTTGGGATTGCGTCCTGTGAAATGCAACATTTGTAATAAGTCATTTGTTGCCCATAGTAGTTTGACAGTTCATCGACAGGTCTTCCATCGGGGACGGAAAAACCATTGTCCCTTTTGTGCGCGCGCGTATGGACAGAAAGGTACTTTGCGAAAACATATTGTAACTGTGCATAATGTACAGCGTGATAAAATTTCGGAGACAATGAAGCTGTCGAAATTTACGGAGACGGTGAGGTTTACTCACGGACAAAAGGAAATAGCACAAGTGAAAAGGTATAATACTTCTTAAAATTTCTGGTAAAAAGAATCATTTACATTCACCCGAGCCAAAATCCATCTCCAAAAATTGATTTCTTAGAGAAGAAATTACTTAATTTTCATAAATTCCTTTCAGATAACGCTGGACTACCAATAGGACAACAAAACGAATTTGTTACACCATCGTCGTTAGTGCAGCTTGTCCAATCCGTTTTAATATTTACTATTTAATTATAAAAACTATTTAGAAATTATCAATACGTAATTAAATAACTTAGTCGATTTGAGCTAATTTTATTAGTAATTTTATTGATTGTAAAGATGTTACACGTTAGTCCAATAAATTAAAAAATAAATCATAATTTTAGAGGTTTAACGGTTCAAGTTTGATTTAATTTAATATGAATTAGAAAGAATTCATGAATTTTTTCTCTGTGTCTAATCGAGGTTTATAGTGTCGCTCAAACTTTGTGAATATGAATAATTTAATTATCACTAATTGTAAGTATTTTATTCGAGTAACGTGGCTAATTAAAAATTTCTTGTGACTTGGGTGGGATTTTTTGAGGGGAGGATTTAATTGCATACATACAAGTGCTTGTAAATCATATTGTCTTAAACTGTGCATATGCGGAATGAAAATGAGAAGGTCTTATGAATTGACAAATGATTTTATTTCATATAATTTATGAATTTATGATATTAGACATGTTTAAGCTGCTAAATAAGCCTTTGCATGTCCAGGTACATGGCTTTGTTGCATCTTTTTTCTTGCTCAATAGCAAGTTTTATGGCACCGGAAACATTATAAGGTAAGCTGACGATGAATGAATTATTTGAGAAGAAATCGCCATCTGTTCAGGTACATATTTACAAAGGTAGCCTTTGCTCATCTCATGAGCAGAAACGACATATCTGCTTTGCAATGAAAGGTCTTTAACAGCTACACCAGTGCAACGTAGCTGAAAAAAGGGCAAAATAAACACTGTCCCGGTTCTCATTTAAATTGACGTTCCTCATGTCAGGTCCCACAAGTCGATAGCAGATTAGCCCATCGTATGTATTCATTAAATCAATACTTCATATGCATTTATAAAAGAATTATTTCCTCTGACAATTAAAGTACTTCAAATTCTGTTATTTCAGACTTCTTAGTTTTTAGAAGGTTTGAATGAGCTATCACTGGTAATACATTATTAAAAACCGTTTTTAAATTCAGGCCCAAACGCATGAAAGGACATAACAAAAGTTTTAGAGTCAAATTTTCACCCTGGCCGGGCCACCGATTGGTAAGGCACTCCGACAGACAGACAGACGGACAAGGAAAACTCAATGCTCGCTTCACAAGCTGAACTACGTCATAAAAACTTCAGTCATTTCATTTCATATTTCATCCTTACACAGAGATTCTACTTCCTCTATATTCTTTCCTACTATTTTGCTGCAGTTGATAATTAGGCGCAAACAAATTTTCAGTAAAATAATTTTATAAACTAATTCAAAACTATTTAAGCCATAATGTCGAACAAAGCTCAAGATCTGAATTTATTTTGTGAGGAAGTTACGATAAAGCCGTGTTTCGTGAAATTAAGAAAACTGACAGTGATCGAGGCAGGACCCTACCTGGAGAGGTCCCTCGAGGTTCAACCAAGTTCCCGTCCTTCTGCTGCCAAACGAAAGTCTTATCATAAAAACACATGTTGCTTATTTTGCGAGAAAATTGTACGCAATTGCAATTACGACGACCACATATTGGCTCATATCAACGAAAGACCAAATATTTGCCGGTACTGTGACAAAGAATTTATTAAAAAGCACGGCCTTCAATGTCACTTGAACTCACACTTGGGATTGCGTCCTTTTAAATGTGACATTTGTGATAACACGTTTGCTGCTTCTAGTGCTTTGGTTGTTCATCGGCAAGTTCTCCACCGACACCGGAAGTACCACTGCCCACTTTGTGCAAGTGGATATGGACAAAAGAGTAGTCTGCGAGTTCATATGAAAGATGTGCATAATTTACAAGGAGATAAAATTTTGGAGGCAATGAAGTTCATCAAAGTAACGGAGAAATTTGCTAACGGAAGAAAAGAAATAGTTCAATTACGAAGGTAAAATATTTATTTAAAATTTTGGCGTGCTGGAATGTGGCGAAAAACCGGTGAAAATATTTCTCCGATTCTTGGTTTCGTGAAGAGTATGAAATAACTTGGTTTTTAATTTCTTTTTAGATAACGTCAGACTTTGCGTATTCCGTACGCAACAATTTTTGTTACCTGTATCACCACAAGTTCCTTCCTTCCTGATAGTTTTATTATTCGTTACTACATCGTTGAAATAAGTTATGAATTATTTGTGCAAAATACTTGCGTATGTGTGGGATTTGCAAACAGCCTGACTCGTGCGACGATAGAGAAATAAATAGATATCCCATTTTGAATAAACCCCTGGAATTTAAATTTTATTGCATTTGAAACGCATACGATTAGAAAGCCGTCCATGGATTTTCCTGCAAAGCACTGTAAAATTTACTACATTTTTTTTTCAATGGAAAATTTTTTCAATGAAAAATTTGAAAAATGTAAATTTTTTTCTGGTCAAAATTGTACATGTGAAAATCACCAAAAAATGGTCGGTCCAAAAATACCGTATCCGGTAGTAAGTAATAAAAATTGCACTATTACATATTAACTGACAAGTAAACTATTTCAACGGCTAATCGAGATTCTCAGCGGAATCAGTCGAAATATATCAATTCGACTACGCTGAAAACGATGGTGATACTCATTTGGCCGTCTGAGCTCTCCTGGAATTTTAAAGTTTAAAAAGATTTTCTTAAATGAAATGTTTTATGTCACTTAATGCCACTGCACATTGGCCAGGGTCAAAAGTAAACTGCGTGGCCAACGTAAAATTAACAATTTAGGCAAATTTAAGCTTTTCTTATGTTTTTTATAGCATAAGAATGTCAATTTTTTATCGTGGTGAATTTTCAATGGCATTATTCATAGCACATGGAAAAATCTTTTTAAACTTTAAAATTCCAGGAAAGCTCACACGGACAAACGGGTGTCACCATCGTTTTCAGCGTAGTCGAATTGATATATTTCGACTGATTCCGTTGAGAATCTCGATTAGCCGTTGAAACAGGTTACTTGTGAGAGTGAAAAGCCCTAAATGCTAAAGTGTTGATATCTCAGATGCTTATTGTGTTTCCTATCACTTATCACAAACAAAGCCATGCATACATACGTACTCCGATATTTTAAAGAAATGCAATGAAGGGAGAAAGGGGCCTTCATGCAATGACGGTGACCGTAATTGTAATCCTTCAAATAAGCCTGCACATAATCATTAGTATGCTTATTTCTGTTACGTATCCATTCATGTATGTTCCTTGCTTGAAGTAAGCATTATGATTATAGCTTGTTGAACCAGCACATCATGCAAACTGGTTGTGAGTGAATTATTGGAGAGGAAACAACATATAGCAACGAGGCTGAAGGAAGAGC
>JAHZMX010001075.1:0-12953 GCA_027743895.1 Seira musarum | reverse complement strand
CAAGTAGAACAGAACAGCACACACAGTGACTAGTGAACGGTTGTGATGTTGTATACAATGCAAACTGTAATCACTGGAAACCAATGTTGGTGCTAGATGCTCTTAGCAAACAAAATGATTTCCCTCCCGTCATCCGAGTAGCTTCAGATCTGTTGAAAGACTGGAGTATGGGACAAGTGTGATCTTGATTTTAACTAATGTCCTTCCGCATACACATCCCTTCCCATACCTGCTCTTCAGGCTTAAGGCTTACGACTAGGCACTACACGTACTCATTTTTGTTGAGCACAAGAAATCCAGAGAGTGAAAGTTGGATCTGGTCTACCTTATAGTAATATGCATCCCTACGAATCAACATCAAAATTTTCCCATGAGAGGTGAAATGAATTCCGTTTTGTGTTCTCGACTTTACAATTCGTTTGCAAGAAAGAAAGAAATCCACGCGTTAACAGGAGAAAATAGGTTGGCCAGAAATGAGGTAACCTAACCAAATGGAAAGACTACTCGTTTGGCTCATTTAGGGGAACAAAACTTTCCTGTTTAGATCGCATTTTTCCCTCACTTTTCTCGGAGCAAAAATGAAAGTCGTAAGAATGCGTGGAATGATATATGGAGCATTTTGTCATAACATTTTTCGACCATTCTATAGTCTCTCTTCATTTACGAAAATGGATGCGTTGAAGTTGAAGTAGAGTTCCTAATAAATTCTGTTTTGCTCGTTGTTTCCACACATCTTTCTCCAATTACATTAGCAGTAGTCATGAAGAAAATAATTGATGAGAAGACTCTTCTTCTAAAGTACCAGTGAAATTGAACATATTTTTGGGACATGAGAAGGAATTTCAAATTATCAAACATTTCTGTATTTGAAATTTACTCTTGAGCCTAGCCCTACTCACACTCCACTTGTGGTAAATGCAGCGTTTTTTCCTGATATCAAGTCCCAGACATAATATTAGGTATCGCACAGGAAGTTGTTCATGAGACTGGTGATAACTTCATTCCATCCCGGCGCGACACAATGAAAGATGCATGCCGTACATTTTTGTCTTTGTGTTGAGGGTTTTAGAGGCGAGAGAAAGTAAAAGAAAAAAGTGGGAAGCCAGAAGAGTGAAAAATAAAGAAAACCGGAAAGACTCATATATGATACCAATGAACATCCTAGAGAGGAAAGGAACATGGACATACGACTCAAAAGAAGAGGAATTCTTCACATCTACCCAAGTAAACTGTCTATCATGNAGACTGGTGATAACTTCATTCCATCCCGGCGCGACACAATGAAAGATGCATGCCGTACATTTTTGTCTTTGTGTTGAGGGTTTTAGAGGCGAGAGAAAGTAAAAGAAAAAAGTGGGAAGCCAGAAGAGTGAAAAATAAAGAAAACCGGAAAGATTCATAGATGATACCAATGAACATCCTAGAGAGGAAAGGAACATGGACATACGACTCAAAAGAAGAGGAATTCTTCACATCTACCCAAGTAAACTGTCTATCATGTCACCATTCTTATTGTTATTGACTTTTTTTTGTGGTTTGGGAACTTTCCCCTAATCCCATCAAACAAACAAAAGTCTTATCCGAAGGCTCTCTTTCGACGAACCAACATCACTCAAGAGGTATTCAAACAGACCAGGCGGAGATCAAAATGAAATGTACATATTAGACATGTAATAGTTCTGTAAGATCTACATAAAACACAATAATGATGATTCTCCTTTTATAGAGCATATGAAAGTATATTTTTAAGTGGAAACTTGAAAGAAGTATTGGAAAGAAAACAAAGTGAACAAAAGATGTTTTCTCTCTCTTTTAATAACATCATTATCCACAGAGAGGAGCTCACGAAAAAGCGACTTGGTGGGATAAAGGCAAACTTTTTCTTTGCTTTTCTCCAATTCAATATCAACAGGCTTCGTTGGTTCAGCATAATGTCAGGCACCTCCAAAATGGATATTGCAATGAAGAAAAAAGCATTCTTTCCACGTCCTACTTATNTGATGATTCTCCTTTTATAGAGCATATGAAAGTATATTTTTAAGTGGAAACTTGAAAGAAGTATTGGAAAGAAAACAAAGTGAACAAAAGATGTTTTCTCTCTCTTTTAATAACATCATTATCCACAGAGAGGAGCTCACGAAAAAGCGACTTGGTGGGATAAAGGCAAACTTTTTCTTTGCTTTTCTCCAATTCAATATCAACAGGCTTCGTTGGTTCAGCATAATGTCAGGCACCTCCAAAAAGGATATTGCAATGAAGAAAAAAGCATTCTTTCCACGTCCTACTTATTTACTTCTTCAAATTAAATTCAGAGCTTTTGGCTTGTACTAGTCTTCTTGCTTTGAATTTTAGAATCTCAATTTCCTGTTGGGTTCTATTCAATTCTGTAATAAAAAATTCAAACGAAAGTGAGCAAGAAAGGGACAAATCACGAAGCCATGAACATACTAACACGGAAACAGGATTTCGTACGGTGGGTATTATTTATGTAATTCAAGAAAAATCCACAGTAAGCCCCAGATCAAGTCAAGTCAGTTTCCTAAAGCTTTTTTCCACAAAACTCAAATATTGTACTGTGTATGCAATCAAGACTAGAGTACGGTCTATAATGTCATTTCTTTTACAAGAAGTAAAAGTCAGAATTAGAATATATTCGTATTTGTTGGTCTTGGTTTTTAATATCATACGATCATACCATAGTCGACAGAAGTATTTGCGAGCATGGAAATGACATGCTTTCCTTCCTTCGTTACTACATGAAAATACTACAAATGAGAATTAAATTACTTTATGAAAATTGTTCAAGTCATCAAGACGTTCCTGTATGCAAATTATGTCCGTCACGTCCAGGGAACATATCCTTTCGGGATATTGGAATTTTTAATATTAACTTTCTACTCTTCCAAAAGAAAAGCATTGGAAAATGTTGGAAAAGACAATTAAAAGATTAATTTCTACGCATAATTTTTTAAATTTGAAGTTTTTAAATTATTTTAATTGTTTCTTAACTTTGTTCGTCGCCTCAAAACCACGTGTCAGTTTCCGAATAATGTAATAGTATATGTAGTCTGTCATGTCTATTATTCTTTACCTTCATTTAAAGATATTTTATTGACATTTTTTTCCAGTTTACGTGATAATAAATTTTGTTTAGCAAAGTCGAAACAAAAAACTAGAACCAACCGGACAATACTAATTACAATGAAGTAAAAAGACGTTTAGGATAATTTTAAAGTTGGCCAAAACTACACTATTGACTTAGGAGTTATCAATGAAACAAATGTCTATACAGTATAAAATACTTGTCTTAACCTAAGAAGCCCTAGTTGGATTCGACACTTCCTCTCCACATTCAAATCTAACAAAATCTACGACATCTATCGAATTTTGAACAAGAAAATCCCTAACTGTGAGATCCGGGTCTAGGAGAAATTCTTGATTCATTAAAATGGTTTCATCCTCTTCTGGTTTTTTAGTAGCTACAAATTCAGATTCATCACCTTGTTCCGAGCTTTGCTCGTTTTCTTTCGTTTCTTCTTTTTGAATTTCAGTTTCTTTTGCTGCTGAAGGTGGAGGAGCATCGATACTTCCAATTTCAGTTGGATTCATACCTAAAGGTCAAAATGGATTTTAAAATAATATTAGCAACTCTTAACAAAGTACTTATATCAAATCTATTAAGATTAAACAAAAAACTATCTGAGCAGAAATCTAACTAACCAACAATGTGCTGACAAAGTTGACGACCGATTTCTGCCATCCTTCCTGGATTGATCCCCTTTCCTCCTTTCTCAGTTGACCTGTAGGCTACTACTGCTCCGAATTTCCCAAATTGAACAACATCCTTTTCCAGAACTGTGCCTTCGGCGGCTGGATGCGTGTAACCAGCAAGTATTACAGCCGGACCTGAATTAAACGACACAGCGCGACGCATCTGAATATTTTCACCAAGTTCTCCAATCGCAACAGCCGCTTCATCTTTCAAACTTCTCGAGCCACTTAAAGGTATTTTGCCTATTTCATCAGCGGACATGGCGATCTAAAGAGAAGTTTCATTGTTATCATTAAAACAAATGACTTAAGAATCAAATATTAACAAGAAGGTTTAATTTAGTAACCTTTGACAAAATGGTGTCGGTGGCACCTGCTTGCCCTTTGGAATAAGCATAGCATCCATTTGTGATTTTCTGCACTAAAGATTGAAATTTTTTGTTCCTTGCAACGAAATCAGTCTCACAATTCACCTCCATCATTACAGCATTGTGTTGACTTGATAAGATGGACACAAGACCTTGTGCTGTTGCCCTTCCCTGGAGTTTCGTCGCCTTTTCCCATCCGTGAGCTTGAGCTTGACTTCGAAGCCAACTTTCTGCCTAAAATTACAAGTACAAATTATAGGTCAGAATATACTTGGAAATTGGCCGTGATGAAATACATATTTACAGCATAAAAGGAGATTTTAATTACCTCTTTGACATTATTTTCGTGTTTCTCTAAAGCTTCCTTGCATTTTGAAAACGAGTAGCCCGTCGCCTTTCTTAGTTTTGCTAGGGCACTCTTTTCAACTTTAATTGAAGGAGCTGCAGCGCTAAGGATGTATCTTGATGTGTGGAAATAGCGTGGAAGCAAAAACGACATTATGACTAAACTAACTGGAAGCCGATTGCTTCAACGGCTTTAATAATCTCACAATAACACAATCGCTTGAAGAATTGCTGGGATAGATAATTTTGATGCGCACGCTTCATTCAGATCAGATACTAATCTTTATGTAAAACATTCGGGCAGTACTGATTCTCCTTAAAATCTCGTAACTTTATCTTTGAATTTAATGTTACATCATTCTTCATGGACACTTCGTTTTGATCCTAGACTCATGTGCGTGCATTATGTATATACCGCAATGCAAATGCAATATGCCATTGTAAATATCAACATTATCACATGAGTAGACTAGAGCTTGAGCTGAACAGGACACAGTTCGCGGATGAAACTTGGGTTAGGGGCATTCTGCGCTCTACAAGCAGAGAGTCCGCTATCAACTCCAGAGACTTTTGGCTTTTTTTGCAGATGGATAAATGCTGAAGTGTAATTCACGTTCGAACTATACCTTCATAATTTATAATTTTGACTATGAAATGTCAACAAACAATTATTTTGTAAGTTTAATAATGCCTTCCTTTATATAATTTTCAAGTTACTTTACAAACGATTTTTGTGGTGAGATGATGCAAAATTGTTATTATACGACACCAAATTCTTAAATGGATGAAATGAAATGTTAGTTTATTCAACAAATACCATAAAATAATACAGATAGAGTCATAATTTCTAAAACAAATATAAAAAATTTATACATAATTCTGGAGATATTTAATATTTCACCAAACAGAGCACTTGTTGATAGGGTTCATATTCGACCCCGCTGGACAGTTAAAATCTTTTGCGAATTGATTGAGATTTGCAAAAGTACCTCGAACTCGAAATTCTCCTGCGGGATGAACTCCCATTAGAATTGATTCAATCATTTGCTGAGGTCTGATTTTGCTACACCAGTTACTTGCTGCACTAACCCAGAATAACTGATTTGGGGTGTAATTTAAGCCAGGGAGTTTCTATTTAAAATAATTAATTAGCATAATTATGAAATACAAATTTGAATGCATGCTTAGGTTTAAAAATAAATACCTTTTCAGGCCCGTTCCTCTCGACCCAGGTCATGTATCCGTTGTAAGCTTGCTTGATACCTCCGTTGTCAGCAATATTCTCACCAACAGAAATTCTCCCGTTAATCTAGAATTCTCGACCCAGGTCATGTATCCGTTTCATGGAGTTCAATAAAGCATTTTGAGAAAACTAGAATTTAATCTCTGACATACATATTTCACGTTGTTTTCAAACTTACAGGAAGGGTAACATTGCGGACTAGATCCGTGTACGAGAAACTTCCGTATTGATCAATAAGACATTTCGCCTTGTCGTGGAAATGACGTTTTGTGATAGGATTCCACCAGTCTCGAATTTCACCATTCGAATCAAAACGGCTTCCCTAAATTAATAAAATTCACTTTTAAATCTTACAAGAAAACAGAATAGGAATAAGTAAACCAATGTATTCAAAATTCTGTTTTACTCACAGCATCATCGAACCCATGTGTTATTTCGTGTCCAATAACCTTCAAAGAAAGACACAAAAAATCAGATTATTTAAACCGAAATTGTCTATCGAAGTCCATGCTACAATAAATTACATAATTATGTTAAGCGTACCCATCCAATGGATCCATAATTCATAAAGCTTGGCCGATTTTTATCGAAGAAATGCCCTTGTAAAATTCCGGCTGGGAATTCTGCATTAGACACAAATGTAAACGTTAATTGATTGGTCCATGACTTAAAATTAATGTAGCACAATTTGTTTCAAAAGGTCCTGGAACTTACGGATCGAATTCGAGAATGGCTGATATAAATGCGTTGACCATAGCAGGTTTACTGAAATGAAGCCAGTCGTTTTTATCCACTGGTTGAGTCAACTTTCGCATTCCAAAATCTGTGGCTCCTTTTGTTAAGTTCAGCAAATTGCCAAAGAAGTTATCGTTGCTCAATTCCAGCTACATAATTGAAAGGGATAGTTCATTTACATATTCATTTCATGAGCTTATTGTATGGAATCCAATTGCAAACGCACGCATGTATCAACTTACCCCAGCATACAATTTTTCCAAGTTTCTTTCATCAAGTAATTCTTTTGAGTAACCAATATTGGTTTTCATTTTTGCCAACTTGTCAAAAGCTCTTAATCTAAAATTATGCGAGAAGGAAATGTTAGTTTTTATTATTTTCCTGAGTTTAAATGATCATTAGTTTAATTAATTTACTTTGTATCAGAATCCATCCAATCCATTTTCGCCAAAATGTCAAAGAAAGCCTTTCGAATATCATTGACCATTTCAATTGCGACTTCCTTCGATGTCTCATCAAAATGTTGGCGAACATACATAGCGCCGACAGCTTGACCCAAGGTGGATGTAACAGTATCAACGCACTCACGCCACCTTGGTTTACGCTGCTTTCTTCCAGTAAATGCGCTAGTAAAATCCTGTTGAATTTGAATAGCTTCTTCGTTTAGGTAAGGCAGAACGGCGGAGGATGCCCTCCACATCAAATAATTTGCAAGAACACTAGTAGAGAAAATGTCACCATCGTGTTTATAAAAGTCTTTGTTTAAGTTTTGAATCCATTTGTTTCATCCAATATAGTGGCTTCATTTACCGTTTATCAGTCTTGTCAAATAAATTCAACAAGACTGTAAGTTGTTCAGGAACATGTACAGTTACAATCTGATTTTCATCAATTTCAACATCATTCGGGAGCAAGGACCTAATGTAGGAAAGCCATTGAACGCTTGGGAAGAGATTTTGAAGNTCCATTTGTTTCATCCAATATAGTGGCTTCATTTACCGTTTATCAGTCTTGTCAAATAAATTCAACAATACTGTAAGTTGTTCAGGAACATGTACAGTTACAATCTGATTTTCATCAATTTCAACATCGTTCGGGAGCAAGGACCTAATGTAAGAAAGCCATTGAACGCTTGGGAAGAGATTTTGAAGTTGTGATATCGGCATGGGATGATAGAAGTTGAGAGGATGAGCTCTACTGTGCTCACGAGGTAAAGAAACCTGAAAAGTTAATGCGTCAATTAAATAAAAAGTTCAGTTCTATCAATCCAGGTTGCTAAAATAAACTCATGAAATTGGACATACGTTTGCAAGAGTGCGTTCAAATTCAAAAACTTTAGCCATATTTAACTCAGCCGTGGCTTTCTCAGCACCAAGTAATACTGCAACGTTAATCTGGAATTTACGGTAAGCGTCCATAAAAACAGGATTGTTCAATTGCTCCTTACTGATGCCTAATAATGGTTCAGCGATCTGAAATACATCAAAAGTTTACTATATGATCATGAATTTGAATTGACAATACAAGTAGAAAACTACTAGGTAGTTATATTCATACATTTATGATTCGACGACTAGGAACTTTAAAATCATTAATGACAGACACTTTCAGCAAGTAATCCGTAACAAGACCAGACTTGCGAAAGTTTGCAACAGTCTTTTCCCAAGTCCACTCGGTGGCACTAGCATCCCAACTATCCCCCTCGAGAACTGGCCAGCCACCAACGACCTTGAGCAAGTTGTACAACGGAGAGATTCCAGAGTTTTCCAAGAGATCGGAATTACTGCACGAGTCATACAACGTTTTTGCAAGACGGGCAGAATGCGTCAATTTGGAATCTTGCTTGTCTTCCAACATTACCCTGAGTTGCTCGGTAAGTTTATCATTAATGTTCCCCATCAGAGTTACGGCTCCTTTATCTTCAGGAATTGGCTCGTCTTTCATGAAGTTTCCACAGGTGAACTTGTAAAAATCCTCACATGGGCTCACGCTTTCGTCGAGATTCTCTAAAATTTTATTCGCAGTCTTTATGCAGTCTGGGGTAAGACAAACATCAGCATCTTCAGTCTTCTTATCGGACTCAATCTTACTGACTTTGTCATCAACAGTAACTTTGCTTAGTTCATTATCGGTGGGCTTAGAAATAGGAATAATTTCATTCTCTTCAATCGGGACAAATCGCTTTGGCTTTGAAGTGATTTCTAAATGTGGAACGGAATTCTGATTTGTAATAGCCGTAGGGATGGGCGTGTGCAAGTTCATCACAGAATGGTTAATGTGGGTTGTTGGAAATTTTCGGACCTCTGACGGAGTGCTGCCTTTGAAACATCATTGGTATAAAGGGCAGCATTCCTATGAGTAACAAAGAGTTATGACTTCGTCAAAATCAAATCCATCTTCACGCATGTACCTCATTATCATCATCAGCTTCAACCAACAAACATTTCCAAATGCATAATTTTTTCCCATACCGTTATTACGGGCAAAGCATAAACAGCAATGCCCGTTACAGGACCCGCGGAGAAATCCATTCTCTTCGCAATATTCATTGCACGATTCTTTCGAATGTCCCCCACATGGGATTTCCAATCTCTCACATTCCACAAATGGTCCGGGCTGATAGATGTATCTCGCCCGGGTCTAAAATTCATGATAATTATTTCTTTCACAATTTATACTTATAAAGGCAGTAGGAAAATGATCATTTTGACTTTTTGTTTTACAAACTACAACATATTTATAAATACTTAAATAGCAAAAAGACAAACCTCCACAATGATAACCACGCTTGCCACTATGACAAGACGTGCCACAATCTCCTTAAAACTATGCATTTTCATCTAACACTTTCAATTGTGAATGTCCCCCACATGGGATTTCCAATCTCTCACATTCCACAAATGGTCCGGGCTGATAGATGTATCTCGCCCGGGTCTAAAATTCATGATAATTATTTCTTTCACAATTTATACTTACAAAGGCAGTAGGAGAAGGATCACTTTTCCTTGTTGTTTAACAAACAACAGCATATATTTATAAATACTTAAATAGCAAAAAGACAAACCTCAACAATGATAACCACGCTTGCCACTATGACAAGACGTGCCACAATCTCCTTAAAACTATGCATTTTCATCTAACACTTTCAATTGAAAAAAATCGGTTGGTGTGAAACTACTTTCGGTTTATTTTAAAGCAAACACTTTAGAACTATTAAAATAGCAAGGTATTTTCAAATCAAGTGAGGATTATTATGTAATCACTTCAACGTGAATATATGAAATAAAATCTTTTTTCCACTTGGCTCTTGCTTTTTATTCTTTGTCCCGAAGATTTGACCCTAGCGTCAGGACCAGCATGATATTATTTCTCTATTACAGTCGCAGTTTTAATATAAGATGAATCTAAAAATTACCAATTCAGGTTTTGAATGATAGGCATTATCCTCTTTACGTATTCATTATTATCATCATTAATACGCAAGAAAAATGTTGGCATCATGATCATTTTATTGGCAAGGGCGGACATCTATTTCTGTTACCTTCATTTTTTGGTGTTCAAAGTTTATTTAGATTAAGATCATGTCCAACGAATAAATCTGATTGAGACAAGACAAGACCAAGACCATACAATGACTTTCTCGGATTAGGTAGTTATCATTTTGGACCCAATGTAGTATATGTATGCTAGTTAGCCTGAATTCAGACGTCAGTGTACCTTTGGTTGATGATAAATGCGCATCGCAAAATTCTATGCAGAGGATGATTTAAAACATGAAAACATTTTGAGAATGACGGTGATGGAAGATTATTCGCTGAAATTTTCTGATGTAATGTACTAAGTAAATACTATGGACTTCTTCGTCTTTGCAATTCCTAGATTTTTGTGGGCAAATTATTTTACTTCACATAGTTTTAAAAGAAAGATGAATTTACTCAATGAGGTGCGACTATGTATAAATTCACATCATGAGCAAGAAAAGCTTGCCCCATATTTTATAAGTCATTAAACAACATCATTTGGTTAGATCAGGCTGGTAGCAGTGGCAAGAAAATTGATTCTTAATGGCTGATTTCTCGTGTAAGTTTTAGTATCTGGAAAACTATGACCCTCGATGACTTTGACTTGCTGGAGCAGATAATTGCTGGAAAGAAGTCGTTTCTAATCTGCATACCGGTTTTAACAAGCTGGACATATTCTGGTTGTTCATGCGTGCGAAGAGAATGTGATGTTCTTGAAAATCTAGAAATAGAGGCTTCATAATATTAGACTTGTATGACATGCAATTGACAACAAACTTGTTTCTCGGACTTTTTTTCCAATCCTTTCCGCGCAAAAATTCTGAAATTTGCCATTCACTAATTAATGTAAAAAATAATTTTTAATTTGATTGAAGATGAATATTGAAAGAGAAAATATAAAACGGTGTAAATACATTTAGGCATCTAAATATGCAATTTCCTTACTCAATAATAATATTCATATAACGTCTACCGGTATTTGCCACTTTAATTAAATTACATGCCTATTAATTTACTACGCACTAACACCTCTGATAACTCTCGCTCTTCCAGTCTTCATTCTCTTGAAGGTAATCAACAACGCGCATTATTTTTAATATGTTGAGGAGGAACACCATTTGCGATTGCTCAACCTCATCCACTAGAACATTTCGAGCACCAATTAATATTTTTTAAAAGAAAAATTGTTAGACAACAAAGAAAAGTTTACTTTCATCCACGCATCGGCAGCATGATGAGGATTTATTACGTGTTTGAGCTCGAGAAAGAGTGTGCTTTGGCACGGTGACCTTGTAATTGTCACAAAAACAATTACTCCAGCTATCAACCGATTACTAGACTTGCTAGTCGAGTTTTCGGACCACAAAGCGTGGTTAGATCAGACAGAAAAAATTTAGCAATTCGTGTCTACTTTAAGGTTCATCTATAAAATGTCATCAATAAAATCGGTTTCACTTCACGGGCTTGAAAGTTTAGAAAAAAAATCGGTTCGTTCTTGTTCTGTTGTTCTGAACTGATTCAACCAAACCACTACATATACACACTCTTTCGGGCGTGCTTAAATAGAGTATTGATTTTCATCTATAAAATGTCATCAATAAAATCGGTTTCACTTCACGGGCTTGAAAGTTTAGAAAAAAATCGGTTCGTTCTTGTTCTGTTGTTCTGAACTGATTCAACCAAACCACTACATATACACACTCTTTCGGGCGTGTTTAAATAAAGTTTTGCATATTATTTCCCTTCACACATCTTTCTTCCATGGTCATCTCATCATATCAAAAGCATAGCATTCATTAGGAGTTGGCTTTGCAAAAAATGGTTCAAAGAGCTACGAATTATGCAAAGGAAACATTTTGCAGGACAAAAAATATTTGGTTGGGCGAGGAAAAAATCCGAGTTCATATTTTCTTTTGCAAACTACAAATGCGACAACTTGTATAGCATTTATTACTACCAAATCGTTGAAATGAACAAACCGAATGGCAATACGAAGTTTATTCTCATATCAAGAAATCAATTGAAATTTAATGAACCAACAATGGAAATCATCAAACATTTGATCAAAACCGCATGATCAGCGAATAAATAACTGCCCGGTCATCCACATATGAACCAAGGACCTTAAAATACCTTGATGGATTTTTCCGTAACTCACGTTTTTGAATCTGCAAGAGACTAATAAACAATAGCACCATTCTGCAGGCATTTGTGTAGATGCAATTCGGATTATTGATAAAGATGAAAGAAATATTTGATACCTCCTTCTACGACGCAGTTTTTATACGCATCTTTTCTAATCTAGCACCTAGTAAGATAGATCATCGACTATTGCCTTGTTTGTTGACTTTGACCAGATAAGTTGTTTTTGTTTATGAAAGGACGGAAGACGATGGGAGGGTGTGATTACTCTTCATTGTACTTCTTGATCCTAAAGACGATATAATCCTTGAAAGGATAGGGACATTTACCTTTGTTTGTTTTTCAAAATCAAGCACCTGAATCTCCTTGAGGTAGGTAGAGGAATAACAAAACAATCCATCTTCTAAGCCTTAGGTCAATGAATGGTTTTAAAAATCATTGTTTTCGTGTCATACGACCAATAAAATGCGCATCATTTTATTCACCAAATAAGGCAATGATCAGTACAAAATGCATGTATGCATATGCCAAACTTTAAGTACGCACGCATATTATGCTTATCGTTTCTGAGTTCATATGCAACAGAGAACAATCTTTGAGAGCTAGGAGTCCAGCTTCTACTTCTCTTCTTCTATTTTATGTTTCAAAATCTGGCATTTATGATTAATATCAAAAAGAGAGGTTAAAATTTAAATGTGATATTAAAAACGGTAATACAGCTTTTATTGCGTGATAGAAGAACAATGCTATCTACAGCTTGTTAATACGGGTAAGCGTGGCATCAAGACTTATAAAATGTACTACAAGTACTACTTCAACTATTCAGTA
>JAHZMX010001074.1:0-16319 GCA_027743895.1 Seira musarum | reverse complement strand
TTTTTTTTAGTCGCAGAAGTAACACAAGTCGAACGAACATTTTATGCTTTTTTTATATTACAATGACCCATGTGGCGATAGTAAGTTGGGCGAAGAAGAAAAAGAAGCAAGTGATGTGATGACGATGACGAAAGTCTTTACGCTCATAAAAACACCACGTCGGCTTGACTTGGACTTGGACTGGACAGAGAACGTCTGTGATGTGAGTGAGGTTCTTTTCTATTTTTGAAGTAATAGAAAATTATCTTTACGTACTGGAAAATTAGTTTGATGAATGTATAAAAGTTGTTGATGTTTATATTATACATGGATACCGTATCTTTTCAATTAAGCCGTAATTCATGGGAATTTCTGCAGTAAATTCTAAAGACTATATATTCGTGCTAGATTTGCATAAACAAATTATTCTTGTTTTTATAACAATTATTTCTGAACGAGTAAAACCATCTTTTTTGAAAACGTCAAAAACTTAATCCTAAATATATATAGTCCATTTTATGTTATATTTAATTGCCCCTACGTCCAATAATTGGAAAAATAAGTCTTTCTATTTTGACAAACAAAATTTAATGATAATGATAGTAGTTTCAATCGATCAAACTTACTGGATATAGAATAAGTAGTAAAATCACAGTCGTAGTACGTACTTACTTATTTTTAACCATAAAAAATTATTTTTAAGCTTGTTTCCCTCTATGGTGCCATAGTCAGTTGTCAGTTCAATGATGATGATGATGTAAGAAATGCACTATTTTTTTGTGTCGCATAACTGGTTTGGTTTGATTTGCTTCTGATTATGATGATGATGATGAAGTCGGCGGCGGCATTAAACTAAGGTAGGATAAATTGATACGCAATCCAAAATCCAAGCAATGACAGCGTCGTGAATGACATGACATGAGCTTCACTTGCTGATTAAGTGCACATGCCTAATGAGGATTGTTTCACAACTACAACTACAGACCACTTACATACTTACCCAATTGTGAATTAATCTATAAATATGCGCATAATTATTATATGAACAAGGAACTCACACAGAGATCCCATTTTATTTGATGTGATGTTCCTCCATCCATCGAATAAAAAAAACAAAGGGGATTTGCAATTTTGCCGTTTTTGGCGAGAGCTGAAAATGATTTAATATGAAAATTAATCAGGAATTGGCAGATGTTTCTACTGCACAACATAATAAATGTGGTGAGCTTTTAGTGTTGCTGCTTGCTGTTGCTATACATATTTTTTTTATCTTCCAGTCCAAAATCCCAACTGGATATTGACAAGGTAAAAGTTTGAACCCACTTGGGTATTAATATTGCTCCTGGTGATGCGATGCTGCTGCTTTACTTTTAGTTTGAACGATGATCATGATCATCATGATTATTATTACGACAAAGAACCTAGCCTGGCCTGGTCTAGCCTGGCATGGCCTTCGAAATAAATCGAAGAAGATTTTCGGATAGGAAATAAAGTGAAAAAGTTTTTGCTGCTTCTACTTCTTCTTTCCCTAAGTAATTATAACTATTTTTACTTTCACTTCCACGTGATTTTCTAAAATTTTGTCAAGTCCCCTTGAAAGAAGACTTTTCCCTTCTAGGCTAATAAACATGAGTTATGAGGAGAACAGAATTTGCTGTAGTCATTTGCGAAACTTCATTTATGAATGGAGTGACGATGACGATTGAGATTCTACTTTTACTATCAATAGTTCATTCTCAGAGTTGTAGGGCCAACGAACCACCCCCAGATCAAATAACTCGTTCTACAACTACAGCATGGCTACTGACACTTATGGTGAGTTGCGGTCAACTCAAAACGAATGATCACTAACCAACATCATCATCGTCATCAACACGTTTGTCAATATTATGTATTCATTGAAGAGATGGAGATGTAGAAAAAGCTCATTTTGCTCAATGTTGAATGGTCAATATTTGCAACTTGTAACCTTGAAAACAGGCAAAGGTTGATATTGATGACGAATGGACCATAATATGAAATTGAAAGTTGTGAATTCAACCATTCTCCCTGCGTTGCGGGGGAGTATCAAGTTTAAAGAACTGAAAGATGCATAAATAAAGAACAAAACATATATGGAAATCGACTAGAATAAAACTTTTTTTCTTATTCCGTCCGCTAGCAATCGCAATAGCAATACCAATCCCAAAACTTTTCGTATGGATGGAATACAAATTTTCTTCTCTTCAGGGCAGTGGTATTGGAATGCCACCCACAAAAATGTCCTACTTTGACCTACATTTATCACATGCGTTTCAATCATGCCTGTCTAGTCCGACTATCGCTTATTTTAGAATAAGCCGTGTGTGTGTGTTATTCAGTCCTTTTCAGATTCTCGAGATAGATAATGGATTCTAAGGTTCTACTTTAAATCCCTTTGTCTTCCTTCGATGCCCCCGGCAGGACAAAAGGTACATTAAAATAATCTGGTGTACTACGTACATAGTTCCAAGCTGTAGCTAAACTGTAGCTCATGTCCTCTGTTCCATGTAACCCCAGCAAAAGGGCTAGCGAACTGCGAACCACACCACAACTGCAACGATTGAGACTCACTTTCACCTCGTAATTTTTTTTAGAAAATTGTCTACGGGGTTGAAAGACTTTTTTCATCTTGCTCATCTTCTTCTACATGAGATGTACATTAAAATCAGATCCCAGTAATAATCTAGCTCATGAAATGAAAATTTCCCTTCTGGATGTTGTTCTTCTTCTTCCATCCAATCCACTGACAAGGGTAACAACTGTGATGATGACTAAAAAAATATAATGGCAAACCAAAGTAGTAGTTGTAGTTGTAGTGCTTTCTTCTTCCTTCCTCACTCTCCAATACCTTCCAATCCTTTTATGCAAATCCCAAGGGACAACATGAAGAGCTTCTGCTTTTTCCCTAGATTTTTTTTATTGTGTAGACCAAAAAAAGACTATGCCATGTTTTTTGTTATACATGACTGCATGATGATATGTTCATACACGGGTATTGCATTTTCTGCCACTAAGCCCAAGACTTAAAATCTAATTTACGTATGTAAATGAATCCATTTTCAGCAAGTCTTTGTCAAAAAGTGAGAAAAGGAGAGAGCCAGGCCAGGCCAGGCCAGGGTCATGTAGAAAAAAATGAGATTTTTCGGGGCATCATGACACCAACACCAAACCACTTTAGAAAAGCAGTCACGAGGACTTATTGTTGTTGTTGGTGTTGGCTTTTCACCTAATTCGCAATAATCCAAAGTCTGAGCTTTATGCACAAAATTTAACATGAAATTCTCTTTCTTTGGCTATCATCATCATGATTGTGTTATAAAGTGTTTTGCTTTTTTATGACATGTGTAAGTATGAATATGTAGAAATGCAAAAAGATTTTGTTTCTACTTACTCATCACGTTCAAAATGCATTTGATTATATTACTTCCATGCAACTGAACTGCTTACGAATATGTAATGCATAATATGACGAGGATGACTGAATTCAAAAAAAATTATTTCGGAGTATTTTGCACTCAAATCATGCCGATGTTTTCGGAAGTGTTTGAGTTGAGTGGCTTCCTTCCCAACTTTTGGCCAACTGTTGTTGTTTTTTTGTTGTCAGAATTTTTTTTATTGCTTGTTTTGACCCACGAAAAAATAGGAGACGAAGATGGTAACATTCTGTTCCTTCTGCTTCAAATGCACCCTAAAACAATTTCGATGAGTGTGACTTCTTTGTGTACACTTATGTTTTATGTAGTCGGTATCGATGTGGAAGAAGAGACGACATGGTGTCGTGTCAACGATGGGAAAAAGAAAATGGAATAAGGAAATGATATTTTATTCTATCAATAGCAATTTTTATGTAAGAAAATTCTCTTTCCACCATCCAACTTCCTCCTGTCCTTTTATTACGTGTCACGATTTTTTTTTCACCATATTTTTGTCTTTCATGTGCTGAATACATAGACTTTTTACGTGTCACCGCTATTTTTGTCCATTTTGCATTCATACAAGTCGACATTTGTGTAAACATTGGATGCAATCTGAAAAAAAGGTTGATTATGAAGCTGCACGCAGCACTGCTTAAGTAGCATTTCTTTTCGATATATATTTTTTGTTCATTTAAATTTTATGAGTCGATGAAAAAACCTGTGAAAATATTTGAGAAATGATTCCAAACAGGAAACTTTAAATTTCTTCATGGATTTGTATAACACTAAAGGACACGTTGTCAAGGCGACGAGAACAATGTTATGACCATGTGACTTGTCCCAATTGTACATGTGGCAAAAAAAATGAGTTGAACTCAATGACATTTTGGAAATTGTACGTCATAAACATAAAACGTCATAACGTCGCTATTTTAGTTGGAGTTTAGGTGAAGATGGAACAAAGGTATCATGTGACTTGTTTTCAACGTATTTAATAATTTACGTAGGAAATATTTTGCAGAGTATCAAATCAACAATTCGCTGCATTACCGCTTATTTCCTATTCAATTTGTAATAGAACGTACGTGGACAACTGTAGTTTTTAAGGTAATTATTTTTCCGAGAACTATTTTGTTACATCAGTTCCACATTGCTTTTTAGCAAAATTTGGCAGTACGGCTAAAGGAAATTTTCAAAATAGGACCTATTTTGACTAACGTAATCAAATCGATTATTAAAATCAAGTTCCTTTCCTTTTCGGTGTAAACTTTGGTTTATCAAAAAAGAAATCGCCAATAAGTGAACAGTAAAAGCAACTGGTTATATCAAAATCGGAAAGTTTTTATTCTAATTAATTCACAACGACTTACTATATAGGGTTTCCTGCTTTTGCGACGTTGTGGACATGTATGTTTTTAACACTAAAGTAGTGTCTTTTTATCTCCTCGTGCCTGCTCTAGTTTCAATTTCACTAAATCTTGTTCAACCTTAATTGGTAAGTATCAAATGACATCAACATTGTGTTAAGCGTTGTTCGTTGTTTTTTTTTTGTTATTATGAAAAACGTGAGTGGATTCTTTGTTTTATTATTCCTACTAATTTTAGTGGGAAAAGATCGTTTACTTACAATAACAAACTTTTTGTCTGCTCATTTTCTTTCATGTTTTAGTCCATTTACTTTCCTTGTTATTTTTTTTAAAGCGTCTCCTCAAATAAAAGCGACTCTCACATCGAGAGCTTTATATAGGTCCTAGTAAGGAGGGTTGACAATCGTCGATTTGTTTCTAAACAAAATGCTATCTGGCTTATCATATCATTCTAGAAACAATTTTCAGCAACGCATAGTCAAATTAAATAAGACTTGCGAAAGTAGAATTAGATGGGAAACAAGAAAGGTAATGCTCCTCCGGTTTTAGTGGAAAAAAATATTTTTGAGGCCCAACAAATTAGCTTTATAACAAATACTTATTCAGCGCAAAAATGTCTCCCAGAAACGATTTTTATTTCAGATCTAAATTCAACGGAATATTGGAATCTTACCTAGTCAAGCTTTCAAATTCAAAACATTGCTTAATGAAGAACACATGTGAGCAAAAATAATATATGATTTTACCTTAATTATGTTTCCTCCGTCAATTACGTATTACTATACTATTTCTCCAAGAATTAAGTCTCAGGTTGTAATTTGACAAGAAAATTGTTCTTTCTTCTATTTAACTAATTTGATTATGAGATCCAAGAAAAAAAATTGTTTGATGATGGATGAAAGCGTTTATTACGTAGCTCAGCAGAGACAAGCTAGTATTGAGATTAGCAGGACCGTCTGTCCGTATGTTTGTCCGTGACAACGATAACTTTCAAAAAGGATCACCGAGTGACCTCAAATTTAGAACAAAATAACTTTTCAAAAATTGAAACACATCAACCGGCAACAGCAAGGGGCGCTTTAAAATTTTTTGACAAGAACATTCGAAGGGTCAGACTATTTTCATGCATTTGTGACATTCACATGAAGTATGGATGAGTGAATATGAAAGGAACTGTTCTCAGTCTCAATCTCAATGACAGCTTAAGTGACATGAGAGACGTCAATTCCAAAAGAGACATTGAAATTGTATTCGAAATCTAACTCTCTACTCAGCTACGTCACTATACTTAGCTGTTAATAATCCCATTGCATATAAAACTTTCTCGACCTATTTAAATATGTAAATACAAGCAAAAGATTTTCGCGTGTAAGCAAATGCCAAAAATGGTCGTAGTCGTAGCGTGGCCACGTATCTTTTGTCACTGCTTGTGTGTCTCCAGCCGGCTACAGCTTTTCATGAATGTTTCCATCGTAAATGACGCACTGATTTAAGTGTTTACGTCTACAAAAGATGTGTTTTGATGTCACAACTCACACTCACTCGCAATCAAAACATGAGATACCTAACATGTCAAAGATTTAATGCAATAGAAATGACACTTGAAAAACTTCCTGAAGAGCCTGAATGAGTTTAAAATTAAGAGCGTCAAATATAAAGAAAAAAACTTTTTTATGCTTTTGAATCAAAAATGAATTGAATGATATGCATGAATGACATGAAAGAAAAAAAAAAGATTTAATTTAATTTGACTTTATTTTTAATTGGTATATATTCCTTACATGCACGCTTCTACCTTTACATATTTACAAAGTTTAGCTGTAAAGTAAAATCAGTACATCAATATCATATCTGCCTCTAGGGCCTATTTATATAAAAAAATTTAATAAGCATGGAAGTTACAAATACATGGATTTTATGTTTTGCTGACCTATTATGATGACAACAAAATTACATTAAAAACTTATTCAAGTGAACTCACAATATCAAAGCGGTGTTACATACTTCAAAGCAAATTGAATTCTATTAGCACCTTCTTTACAATTAAATTGTACATTCAACAATATTTTATTTCAATGACATCTATTTATATATACATTTTAGAAATTACTTATGAGTTACAAATATTTTTTTGCAGACCAGCTGGCTCTGTATTAATAAGAATAACGTTTTTCGTTAAAATTTTCTCCCGATTCTTACTTTGACAATGGGACTTGTAGATCTCGGATAACCTGACTTCCGATTTTCTTTTTACAAATGAATACAAGTTTGCAGAAACATGTTCTGGATCATAAAAGAATCTACAAGTTAAAATATATTACGCTAAACATACATAGTTTTTAAATTATGAATACAATAAGTATTAAGCACGGATATTTTCATAATTCATGAAATTTGAATTTGAAGTCTATTCCTTCCCAAAAAAAGAAAGTCGGATATCGGGTCGTCTAGACAATACAATCCCATTGCTTATGTAAGTTTTTTTTGTCGATAACTGTACATCTAGATATTTTCAAATTATCTAATAAACTCACAATGAATTCAGACTAGACTGGTATTTTTCTTATATGTACATAATTAACCTAAAAAGTATCATTATTTTCATGGATTAGGAGATCAGGTCATTATGGGATTGAAAAATGTCCATGAAGTGTAATTAGGTAATATGACTATTTATTTAGCACCATAATTAATCACCTCCACGTGGAGTAATAAAAAGCTAATTAATAATATCCACATATCATCCTCAGAGGCAGGTATCAATCGTAACATTACACTTATTTACAAAATTATGTTCAGGTATTTAAATCATGTGTACTTGCGGTTTTTTTCTTGGTACGACATTTAAAAAGGTTGAATAGTGAATGTAATGTACATAGTAGTTTCCTATTAAATTATCAATTTTACGTACAGATTTTCATTAATATCAATACAGACAAAAAAATTTTCTTGTTTTATCATCATCACTTTGTTCACAAAAAATCTAGAAAGTAAAAAAAATCATACAAAAATAGTTTTATATTTTTTTTATGAAGAAATGAAAAAAAATCGTGACAGCCATTGACTATCGCTATATCGCTAAAGCTGTTATCATGATTCAGTCCAATTGAGTACATTCATATTAATTTCACAGTGAGAGCTTTTTTTTAATGGGAGGAAAAAAACAAAAAAAATGTGGAGTGTATAAAGTTCACTTAAAAACTACCTTGTTACATTTTACGTTTTTATTCTTTTTCTTCGGTCATGAAAAATGCAAGATTGCTTCTGTTACACAAGTACCAGTTGGTTTTACAGGGAAATGGAGGATACATCATGAATTGCGTAATATAGTTTTAATAGTATTTACAATTACAAATACACATAAACGTGGAAAAAATACTAAAGGGGAAAAAAATTACAGACATGATGAAAAATGTCGGGGTTTTGAAGAAAAATCGTGCCGTTGATATGGCACTGGACTGGAGTGTGGCTTTTAGCATTTTCGAGGGTTTGGCTTCGATGGGTATTTTCAGCTCTGCCCTATTTTAAA
Source organism: Seira musarum (assembly GCA_027743895.1). Taxonomy (NCBI): domain Eukaryota; kingdom Metazoa; phylum Arthropoda; class Collembola; order Entomobryomorpha; family Entomobryidae; genus Seira; species Seira musarum. The sequence continues at coordinate 8,007 of JAHZMX010001074.1, read as the reverse complement.
ATTTACTTTGAAATGCATCAAATTCAAGACCCACTTTTTTTTATCGAGATTTAAGTTTTTATTTCAAGTGCGTGCTTTTCTGCAAAAACTTTTTGAGAAATGCATAATATTCATGAGCAGTTCAGAGTAAAAATGAAAATCAGAGTTTCATGAGAACAATATACGTTGTTTAATTTAGGTATATCGCTTCGAGTCATGTCATAAAAAATGTGTTAGGTCTCACGAAACTAAAGTTAAGATTAATATCATTTCACCTCTAAAACGATTTTTAAAAAAAGTGATGTACTTCTACTGTCCCATAAATGAGTATTTTTCTTGGAGAGGTGTGCAAGACGAATAACCTTGAACATAAAATTTTTACCCATTATTATCAAGATCATGATGACATCAAATACTTTTGGCATGTGTGCAAATTTCCATCTAATTTTTACAATAAAAAATAAAACTCAAAACTCTATGTTCGCCTTTCCGTTGGAATTTGGAATACAGATTTGTGGAATTTGAACCAAATACATAAACGTAAATTGAATTGCACCTTATATAAAATCTTCTTGAATTTGCTTACTTATTTATGCACTCTCTTTGACATTGAAGGAAACGCTGACTGACAATTGATGAATATGATCATAATAAAAACCTGTGTTTCCCATAAGGACATATTGCAAACTTTTCGTTGAAATCCTTTTTTTAAATATCTTTAAAATTTTCTCTTCAGCTCACAGCCCACTTCACATTTTAATTTGATGGTATTGACGTAAAACGGTTCTACAGCTACTCTTACTTAATTGGAAGGAAAACAAGGTGAAGGTTACTCCTAGACTTTCTTAATTTTAATGCATTTGTATTGAATCCTAAATGCTAAGAATTTTCTTTTTTTATTGTATACCAGCAGCATCATTCCTTAATTTTGTGTAGTCTTTACTCTCATACCCATGATTAGAGTTTTTACCTCTAAACTAGCAAAAAAAAAGAAATCACTGAGTATTCTCCACAGGAGATGATTTCAGTGCGTTAGGAAGTGGACCAGTAGGAATCCTATTTTCTCCTAACTCTGCTTCATGGCCACATAAGTAAATGCCAGAGTCCACTGTTAATCTTCTACTGTCCATCCCGTGATGATTGATGTCCCCATTGTTCTCATTGTTAATCCGATCTTTGTGATGTTGTTGATGTTGGTGCTGGTGCTGATGAAGATGACCCTCTTTCTTGAAACATTTGGAATGGTCTCCAGTTGGTGTTGTAGCATCCAACATGACGTTTTTCGATTTCCTCTTCCGTCTCTGCTGTCATCACAACAGCGACAGGAATAGCAGCGCTGCTTTTAGTGCTGATGTTATTATTATTATTAATACTTAATTTCGAGTCTGTAGTCAGTTCTTTGGAAACAGTAACAGTTGCAGGAGGGAGAGGAGAAGAAGGAGGAGGAGTGGAGGATCTGCTTTTTCCATCTTTACTACTCTCATGTTTAGAACTTTGACTTTGACCACTATTATGATACTGGTGAATTGCTGGCACATTATTCTTTGATGATATCTTTTTTGTTTCACTATTTGAATAGAAGACATCACCACATTTTGGTGGCCCTTCTGAAGATTCTTTGGATTGGGTCACGGTCACATGGATTTTTCCTCTGCTTGTTTGTCGTACAATTGAATCCTGCTGGTAGTTACGTTTATGATACTCGGAACCTGATGATGGGTAATCATATTCTTCTTCTCCTCCAAGTGACATTCCAACTTCTTGGTCAATGCAACTATGGTACTCTTGATTTTCTATGACAGAATTTACTGCGTAACCTGGTCCAGCTTTCCGACTAGGTTTAAATCCTTCATAACCTAAAAAAAAAGAAAATTGTTTTCGAAAATCCCTTATTTTTTTGAAAGGTAAAATAACCAAATAATTTACTGATGCATGCATACCAGCCACATAAGTTGTGTTGGTTGGATAGACATCGTGGAAAGAAGGAGAATCCCCGTCGCTTTTTGAGGCAAATCTCTTTTTAAGAAGCCATTCGTGCTGACATTGAAGATGATTCCATGGGACGTTTTCTGTGATAGACGTGACGGTGAGGGCTGCCATAACCATAATGTCCTCTGCTTCGAAAATCCGTGCCTTGACTTCCTCGCTCATCATCCGAATGAAGACAGCACAGAGGAAGTAGTGAAGAGTCTGGAAGGGAACGGGATTTTTTTGTGGAGTTTCCTCCTCTATTTCCTCTCCCTTGAGGGTACGTATACGTGCGTAGTCTGTCGGATGATGAAAGTTCTTCATCTTCCGCTAATCCAGCTTCATCTGAGAGTTTGTAAAAAAAAGTAGTAAAGTCAATTACTCAAGTTACTTTAAAATTTCTTTCAAAGGACGCTATTGGTATTTGCGTGTTTTCATTTCATCAATTGCTATTCGATGACAAAATGTCGGTGAAGCAATGTACTCGATGCAAATATAAAATAAAATGAAACTTTCACTTTTCAAAATAAATCAAATGAAAGCAAACAAATTTTTTAAAAATTTGGGACATTTTGGTTAAAGAATGATAAATAAGTTAGCATGATTTTAGACGTGCCTGGAGAATATGGAATCCCACCTTGTGGAATATTCCTATTTGGAATTCCTCCGGAATTCATTATGTTGTTCTTCCCATAAGTTGCTAAGAGTCTGTGACGTGTTGTTGTGCTATGACTATCCCCAGCACGGAGTCTTGCTTGAGCTCCAGCAGACTGAGATGCACCCAAAGGTCCTATTCCCGGTGTCCCAGGACCGATAATAACCACTTCACTGCAACAAAAGCAGAGACAGCAAGAGCCAGGTCGCTAAAAGGAAAAAGAAGTCATGGAATGAAAATTCATGCAACAATCATCATCATCATCATTGCAAAAAGTTTTCAGAGGCGCATGTAGGTCATTTATGGGAAAATTGGTCAAAAACAAAGGTAGGAACGCTTATTTACTCTTCACTCTTGCTTTAATAAAATATTAAAATATTTTGCAAAATTTAAACTAATTACTTTTTTTTAACCTTCACCATGTGCCCAAATTAATCCCTTAAAATGCTTTACATTCCAGGCCCCCGCATTTCTGAGAAACTCTGGAATGTTTCCTATGCATTTAAGTAGGATTTCATGAATTTTTTTTCTTGATTGAAATAATTTCAAAACTTACCAGCAACGTAAAATAGAGTTTGATTTGATGTCCCTCAAAGTTTGTGTCCATTCTCCGTAGTTTGTTACCCACACAAAAAACAACCTCTGGAAAAAATATGGCGACCAATTGAGGAAGAAAGCGATAACCACAGCGACTGAAAAATAATTGAAAAGTTTATGAATTACATATGAATTGGTTGCACACACATATATAATATTTTCCAAACATAAATTAAATTCAAATTCCTTTTCCATTATTTACCGAGCATTCTTATCACTGCTCTTCTGCTCTGAATATGAGCACGCTCTGCTTGACATCGTTTCCCAGAATTTCCAATATTTGGCATCGTGTTATTTCCAGTTCCAGTGTTTGGTAGAATTACATTGCCTGGTTGAACCAGGTTATTAGGATACCCCGCAGATGCGGTACTCGCCAAGTTCGGAGAATGATGAGAGGATGCNAAATAATTGAAAAGTTTATGAATTACGTATGAATTGGTTGCACACACATATATAATATTTCCAAACATAAATTAAATTCAAATTCCTTTTCCATTATTTACCGAGCATTCTTATCACTGCTCTTCTGCTCTGAATATGAGCACGCTCTGCTTGACATCGTTTCCCAGAATTTCCAATATTTGGCATCGTGTTATTTCCAGTTCCAGTGTTTGGTAGAATTACATTGCCTGGTTGAACCAGGTTATTAGGATACCCCGCAGATGCGGTACTCGCCAAGTTCGGAGAATGATGAGAGGATGCACAACAACGTCTCAATGATCTGTTCCGAGAGCTTCGATGAAGAACAAGTGCAATTCTCAGGTAGAGTATGAGGATGAGTGTCATTGGAGCGACGAAAAATATGCAAGAGGAAACAACCATCAAGAGTTGACTTGATTGATCCGGCTTGTCGAAAGGGATACCACACCAAGCGGATTCTTCCATTGTCCGGTTCCACTTATCTTGAACGTAGTTCACCTGCGTTAAAAAAAAGATTCTTTAATATTTTGTACAGCAAATATTTGTGTCTCTCAATGCCCCATATTTCAAACACTGATGTAGGTACATGTAATTTTTAGAGTAGTTCATGTCTAAAAATATTATGAAAAATAATGTAATACCATCACAGTCACAGTCTCTTTCTTCATGATAGGCTTTCATCAGTGAAGATTAAAAACTTTCCGGGGTCTTTGGTCTCAACTCAAAGTTCATTTTGTTTCAGTATCTTTTTGAGAAAAGCACGTTTAAAAAGTGCGTAGGAGAGTACCGCATGGATAAAGCGTAAATCCCTTAAATCCATTTTCATACTCTCATCTCATCTTTCCAAGAAGACCATGGCCTGGGATCGGATCCGATGGTTCTCTAGTGGAATGCTCACGTTTAGACAAGGCCTTATTCAGTCGTGAGCAGAAAAGGCTATTCCCTCAAGCTTAAGGTATTTTTTTAAAAACTAAAACGAGCTCTCATTTTTTTCTTCTTCTGAAGGTAGTTTTCCTACACTTGCCTACTTAAAGATGACAAAAGTCTTTCCTTGCATTTTCACTTCACTTTCGCAGCGTTTTTCTTCCGGACAAGAGATGTGAAAAACAGAGACTTTTGACGTTACACGGAAAATTACTCGATGTTTTGTTGTCTGCTTCTTCTCTTTTTGCAATCAGTCAGCGAGAGTGCAGGACAAAATGTTAACATTTCACACTTTGGTGCCATTACCAGTTTCATTTCACATTCCTTGAAGCATTCCACCGTATTTCTTCAATTTTAACAGGAAAAGGACATTGAAGGCAACATATTAATTGCTTCTCGAAATACCTATGCTATTTCTACAAATAAAATTTGCCCAATTAAAAAAAAATTATTTGAATTTTGTATGATTTGCATCGGTCATTTCTTCAAATAAACTGCGGATCGTGGTGGTCTGATCAAAATAATACGGTACTTTACTTGGGCATTGTGACCGATATTTTCTCTTCCTTCTCAGGAAAAATGCATAAGGAAAATGTACACACATGTCCCATCACATTAGTTACCTCGGTTCTAAAAAGAGAACTCTTTTAAGAGTTACCCTTTCTCTTCTTTTCTTTCTCTTCACAGAAATATTTCCTGGAGCGACGTCCTTCTCAATTTTTGCGTGGTTGAAAAATATGGACTGCCCTAGTGCAACATCACAACATACATAGGCACTTCAATTCAACATCTCCTTTTTTTGTGGAAAAGATTGATTTTTTTTCAAGAAACGGGTTGTTGCATTCAATTTCAATCTCATGGAATAGCAATAGTAATGCATGTTTCAAGAAGAGAGCAAAAAGGAAAAGGGCTTATTTATTGTTAGCAAAGGACTAGAAAGAAGGATTTCACCAAATTTAGTTGACTACTACAGGTATCATTATATTATATTCGCAAGACTTGACTTGTAGGATTTCATGCACATCACTTGCATCACATCACATCCTGATCGGATCTCCATTTTTATCCCTATGTCCACCCGCTAAAAGTACGAGGCGTATCGTATCTCTTTGCTTTTCAAGATACTCAATATACGTAAAATGATGATGATGAAGAAAGAAAAGAAAAAAAGTATTTTCTTTCTCTGATANACTACAGGTATCATTATATTATATTCGCAAGACTTGACTTGTAGGATTTCATGCACATCACTTGCATCACATCACATCCTGATCGGATCTCCATTTTTATCCCTATGTCCACCCGCTCAAAAGTACGAGGCGTATCGTATCTCTTTGCTTTTCAAGATACTCAATATACGTAAGATGATGATGATGAAGAAAGAAAAGAAAAAAAAGTATTTTCTTTCTCCGATACGAAAATAAAATTTAGTAAGAAAATTGGTGTTATGCCTGCTTTTGTGTTGTGATGCAATGCGGCTATAACGCAGATACAGTTATAAAGACATAGCTGATTACTCTGACACTGAGTGATGCCAAGTGGAAGTTCAAGTACTACTGAATTTTCCAAATATTACATTACTTTGATTTTAAATTAAGTTATCACAAAACCAAAGTTTTTTGTCCTAAAAAATACTTTCTTTTCTACCCGGAAGCCGTTCTTACAGAAAGAAATAAGAAATAATTTTGAATGACTTTCAAAGGAACATTTATCCATCAATTTTTATTTAGTACTTCCCCATCCCCAGGGTCAACTGATTCAATGTCACCATTCAAATGCGTAGTTTCTGTAAAATTTTTTGTTCCACATTCGTTCCCATTTGTGCTGTGACTTGTGACTCATCACTCAATTTACCCTTTGAGGTGAAACGAGGGTTTTTCATTTTGAAATTTTTCAATGAGAAATGCAGAAGGACGAACGGACACACCAAAATCATTATAACTGGAAACTCTCAAGAACCCGATAAAATTTGTTCATCTTCCATTCATTTTTTCTAACAATGTCTGCAGATTTGGGGAAAAAGGTATGTAAAGCCATGCAAAAGAAACGATTCGGATGGGATTAAAAGAACTTTGCCTATTCACCCGAATAATAGCACGACCTGACTTAAATTCTGAATTAAATTCTTCTTCTTCTTCTTCAAAACTTGCATCATATATTTGCCATGTGTATGCATAAAGGTTGTAATCTCCCTTTTTATCCCTTTTTGGGTGACAATAAAGGTATTATAAATTAAGAGGTGTTCATAAAGCCACTGGAACTGCCTACCTCCAACAAAATAGTATAATAAGTAATGCATATGCAATGGATTATGTTTGGCTCAAGGTACGATATTTCACTCAAGCGTGAAAGACTTCCAATACTTTTCGCATGTTTGCTTTCTTCATCTCTACTTAATGGCGTAGAAAACTTTGTTTAATTAATGGATTATGTTTGGCTCAAGGTACGATATTTCACTCAAGCGTGAAAGACTTCCAATACTTTTCGCATGTTTGCTTTCTTCATCTCTACTTAATGGCGTGGAAAACTTTGTTTAATGAGCCAAAACTAAGAAAATTTGTCTATTGTTGTCGGATTAAACTTTCTTCTGGAGGACGAACTCACCCAATTCTATATTATTTGCATGGGATAATATGAAGATATGAGATTTACGGAATTTCTATTCATAGAATCGTAAATCGTGACTGTGAATTGTGATGACACTTGAAAAGGAAGGAATTCAATATGTTATGCATGCATATTGAATTAGTACCAAATAATATAATGCTGCTATAAAAATATGTTTTTCCCTTAAAAAATTTTGAATAATACGTGAGATTTAAAGCAAAAGCATGACCTGATCTTAGTTACCTAATTGGGTTGATTTGAAAAGTTGTCAACCAATTTGATCTAGAGTTGCCTTTTGCATTCTTTTTTGTGTCGGCCTTTGGGCCTTTCCTAAAATTACGTTTATTGTGAAAGCTCCAATGTAAAAATTTTAGTATTTGCACTGTAAAAGGTGAAGCGGCAAAAATAGAATTTTCTTGGGACGTGTTACTTGAAGAATTTCCTTAGTTGAAAATGAAAATAAAATGTGGCCAGAGGGAACATGAAAATTATAAATTTGAGATTTTCTGAAGTATCAAAGAAGGAATGGAGACAGTTGCAGTATATGGTGATTTCATGATATGTTGAGCAAATTAGCTTCATTTCATTTATTCATAGCAATATTTAAAAATAACTGGATCGTTACAATAAACTCAGGTCCTTAAATTCCTTCAAGGCAGAAGTTCCACGTGATTTATATTTAGAACGACTTCCTCCGTTCGCCTGCCCCCAAACACCCTAAATGTCAGGGCACAGATAACTAGTACAAACAGGCCAGGCCAATAATAATTGAAAGTAAAATGAATTGTTAGCCGTTCTACGAATTCTCGTTGCACATGAAATTCGCGTGTCTCGAAATCTGAATCTGAATTGCACAA
>JAHZMX010001073.1:0-15763 GCA_027743895.1 Seira musarum | reverse complement strand
CTACTGCTGCAACGTCTCAAAATAAAATGACTTTTCTCTGGGGACCGTCATCTTAGCCTCCCTTTTACAACCTCTTGACAGCTCAAAAAGCATTTCAAGAAGTGAGCTAAAGAAAACAAGGCATTCCTAATGATTTGATTAGTGAAAGAAATTTGTTACTTTGACACGAGCTAATCTTATCAACTGGGAAAATCTGAGGAAGAAGGGAAGAGTGAGAAGCAAACACCATGAAACCCGGAGACGAAAAGTAGCACATGATCCTACGTTTCTTTCAAACGTCATTGAATGCCTATGCTTTTGCTTATGCTCGCACAATAATAATCATACAGTATTGGGAACACTCACTCACATCACATTTCTACTAAACTAAACTAAAGATGTCTTTTTAAGCTGCCTACGTCGGATAAATAGTAGTGTGCGGAAATAAGATTATGATGATGATGAAATTTACATAAATAAAAATGGCTTAAAAAATGAATTTCAGTGGCAGTGGCACATCTCCTCTCACAATCACGTCAGCTTTGTGAATGTTTTAGCAACGCAGCATAATGACAGTGACATATTTGTAGAATTTCTTATTGTGATTTCTATCCCACCATTATCTTCTGACTGAGACACTTTGTGAATTTCCTTTCTGCTTGTGACACTTTATCCTCCATATTCCAAGAGCGTTATTATTTAGGCCACGATTGATTTCCTGGTTGCGTCCCTCCATAATCATGATGGAGATGATGATGACGACGACGACGATGAGTTCATACTTTACGATTGATTTCCTGGTTGCGTCCCTCCATAATCATGATGGAGATGATGATGACGACGACGATGAGTTCATACTTAAGTATACCTATACAATCTCAATCCCCCTTTTTTCAAAGATTTCAAAACGAAAGTGAAATCTTCCATGTCAGTTTACAAGGATTAACTTCCTTTTTTAGGTGTGTCTGTTCCAAGAGCGTTCCAAATCTTATCACGCATTTTCCCCAAGATCTCTGAGACACAATGCCATTATCAAAACGATCGTGAGCAACGTGACTTTTGTAAATATTTACCTTTGTAAATAGCAATTTCCCTCTATCAATTGATCCCTATTCAGACTATAGATGGCTCATAATTATAGATATTCATTGGAATAAACGAATGCACCTCTACACGGCACAGGTTGTTATAAGCTTACATTTAATTTTCATCGTTTTCCTCGCGACGGTTGGCTTTCTAGATACCCATGGGTTTTCCGCCTTGCAAATGATTGTGCTACCATCATCCGAAACGTCGGGTTTAAAAAATATCGATGCTACAGTGGCGTTGTGAGGTACCGACTTCTGAAAAAAAACACACAAAACAAATGATTGAAAGTCATTTTAATCTTTAGCTACGCAGTATAATATTCCACTCGAAAGGCATGATACATGGATAATGCATGGTTGTATTTGTATTTCAAAAAGCTGAAGTCATAATCACCGCCCCAAGGAGAGTACAATAATAAAACACAATTTGGAGCAAAGTGAGATAAGTAACGCAAAAAAGTATCATTTTTCGATCCTCAACTTCTACACTCACTGTTTCTACTTAAAAGAGAAGGATTAGTTGATAGTACTTTCCCATTAAAATCATGTTACAAAATACTTTCCTTTAAATTGTTTTCACTCAAAAGTTTATTGAGACTTTTGATGAAAAACAAACTAGGATAGGCCATTAGCAGTGTATTGAGCAACTTAGTGATTCTCCATTTCTATTTTCTTTTTAATTATAATTGCAGACAGACAGATAAATTGAACTTTAGCATATTCTGAAAAACTACAGCTACAGCACTTTCATCATTTTGCTTTTTTGATCCTTACACAATTCCTTTAAAAGTAAAATCCCAACCCCAAAGTAGCAAAACGCAATACCAGATTTGACTTTGCATTACCTATGCATAATAAAGAATCAAGTCTTCTTCCATTTCCATTTAGTAATTTTTTGTATTCAATTCCCCATCATATTTTAAAAGTGAAAGAAACAGAGTGAAAAAAAAACCGTATCAAAATAATTATTAGAGAAAGCATAGGAAAGGAAATGTGTGAAATATGATATTGTTTCTGTCAATACCCAATGGCTGTTAAAGCCATTAACGGCTTGTGTTCATAATAATAAAGTTTCTTTTTTTCGCCTTTTCCTTTATCTAAAAATAAGATTACCCTTTCACTTTGACTTGGGCCGTGGCCATAACATACTTTACTTTTAGGTACACCTTCACAGTATTCACAACACCCCCAACTGGTTATGATGGTTTTTGTACGGGAGTGTTATTGTGTTATGTCATGGAGAAAAAAAAACGCAGTTGCATTATTATTACTACTACTGCTCTCCTAACTTCCCTTTCATATTTTAAACATGAATCATTTTCATTTTTATCATGCTCCCTATTCCCCACCGCTGCTCTTGAGGTTGAATGCATACGTTACACGTGCTTACAAAAAAAGAAGAAGAAGAACTCAACTCAATTCATTCTTCTCTCAGTCTATTTCTATATTATCTCAATGACTCTTTCGCAGCCTTTCTATTTCGCTCGCTCATTTTACCTTAGAAAAAAAATAGAAGAAGAGGAAGAATGAATAGTGAGGATAAAAAATAGAGAGATGCTCATCATTCATAGCTAAATGGAAAAAGTCAAAAGGCATTACCATTTGAGATGTTGAAGCGATTCGTTTTAAGTTTTTCCAGAACGAGAATTTTACCGTTGGATAGGACCCCAAAGTCTTGCAAACGAGATTGTATTCCGTTCCAGCAGTCATTGGGGATGGAATTTCCAGTTCAACGCTGGTAACCCCAACTGTTCATAAAACGTGTAACCCACACACACATACACATAAGTATATATACATTCACTACTATATTATCATTCACATCATCATCATCATCATCATCAGTAGCATTTTGTTTGTTTGTTTGGTAACAGGATCAGAGAATAAAAGTAAATAAAAATGAGTTCTAGGAAGTGGAAACCAGTCCCTTTTTACACGTTCTTTTTTTGTTTGAGAATATGAGATTTTCGTTTTCTGAGCGAAAGAATGGAAGCTGTAAATAAGCTTTGCTTTTCAACTTACAGTAAATTTCCAGAAGAACTTTGTGGGTTAGTGCTTGAGTCTCGTTGTTATTATTAGCTTGGCAAGAGTAGATGTCGGATGTGTGATTCCTGCCAAGATTATTGATTGCCATCTCATTGACAGCGTATTCCGTTCCAGATAGAGAAAACGATGTGTCCACAACTTCCCCATTTTTGTACCATCGAACCTCTGGCAGTGGCTTACCTGTCCAAGAACATAAAACAAATGTGTCAACTCCAACTTTCATAATTATGTAGGTCATTCGACGCGGTCATCCTCTTTATTATGATGTCCTCACATTGCACTGCAATGCGGATTACTTCAATCCAATAATGCTTAATAACTTCATCATCACAATGCCAACAATCTATCCGATAAACACCAACTCAAACACAGTGAAAAGTTAATGTCCTGTCATGTCATGTATGGAGTAAAAGAGAAATGTGGGAGTTCTACAAAAAAAAGTCCAGTCTCACTGAAAAAAAAATTAAACAAAATTCTGGTTTAGAAAAGAGCACGCGTACCTACACACATCACAATCTCCGGGGAAATCGGAGAAGCCAATGTATGTGGTTTCGTTTTTGAGAAAGTTTGGAGAAAAAGCTCCGTCAAAAAAGTTTTTTTTTTGTTTGAGTAGTACAGCATGGACAACGCAACACAACAACAACTACGTCGTTGCTGGTTCCTTCCACTTTCCACTCATCTCATCTCCACATAATTATGCATGCAAGGTTTAGCGTTAAAATGCAAATGAATCAAGGAATCTAAAAAAATATATTCAGGAAGCGAGGAAAACTAAAAGAGCTGCTAGTCTGTAAGAATTTCTTGTTTGCTGAAATTACCTCCATAAGCGTTACACACGAGGGATACATTCTGTCCTTCAGTGTAAGGGCCCATATAAGTCACGCTAGGATCGGAATGTTTATTGTTCCCCGCTATCATCATCTGCTGGTCGGAAATAGGACGGGAGGGGGACGTGTCCCGGATTTCCAGACGTGTTGGTGGTTCTACAAACATGACAAGCAATGAACGTCATCATCATCACCAACGTAGGCATCGTATCACCAAAAAAACACTGAGTTTTACATTCACAACAAAATATATTATTTCAATGCAGAGATTTATCATTCATCATCATATGTATCATACCTCCTCCCCCTCCTTTTTGAAATTAAACACATGAAAATGAGACTAATAAAAGTGAACATGAAACATGCATGAATTTATTTAAGCAAAACTCATTCGTTTTTTTTTGCACAATTAAATATAGCCCATGGTCCGGCATAGATAGGCGTACGTAAACTTTGTGAAATGAATAACGTTTACTTTCTAGGTACGTGTTAACACGATGTGTTCCTTTTCACAGGCAAAGAAATAAATATTAAAATTTACACCCACACAGGTTTGAAAAAATAAATCATGAATTTCACGCATCATTCCAGCTTGCCTTTTGCGTAAGCCGCTTAGTTAGTTTTTTCCTCTTCCTTTTCACTGAAAACAGTGAAATACAAAAATATGAATATTGCAAGCTTCCTCTCCACAATATCTACCTGGTTTGGCCTAGGTTTTTGCAGGATTTTGATTTATTAGTGAATGAGAAATGTATATGAATTTATTCGGCGGAATGCAAATAGATACACGGTCCATTAACCTTTTTTGCAAAAAAAAAAAAAAAATTAATTGCTCCGCAACCTCAACGTAAGCCACTGTGACGGTTAGACAGGAGCAAGCATAACTCTAGAACGTGCAAACATGAAAGGGCTCATTCATTCTGAAAATACCCCAATCCAAAGCTATTTTGTACTGTATCTTCCTTTCCTCCCAGAGAGAAATTAATATGCTGCGGTGTATCATAGCAGAAAGTCAAGCAGATTGAGGATACACCGTGAATAAATAATTTTTAAATTATAGTGCCATGGATGTGTAGTTCCATAAACGGTCCAAAAGATAAAGAATATGGCTTCTCATCTCATGTGGGCAAAATAGTGCAAATGAGCTCTCACTACTGTTTTATGGGAAAAGTTCAGAGAACATAAAAGTGGCCTGCCTGCAGAGCTGAGAGCCAAAAGAGTACTGTAGAATACAATAGACGTCAGAAATTTCTGGGGAAACCGGAAACATTAAAAAACACTGCATCCTTCACACGTTCTCGTAATGATGACGAAGATCCAATGTTAATTTATGTCCCACTTTATTTCAAAATGTTGCTGCCACAGGGCAACCTAATTTAACGCTACGCTTAGTTAGAGAAAATTAAAGGGAGAATTCATAAAAAGTAAAAATAGATAACATGTAATCACGTAACTTTCTTCAGGAAAGTTATTTGGGTGAGGTTAGTAATACCATTTCATCCCACGTACAACCACGAGTTTCTCCGTGGGCAACGCCTAATGTCTCCTGGAGAAAAAAAAATTGAGTGTGTTTGCAACTATGTAACCAACCAACTCTGCGGTAATTTGCATTTTTGTGCATTCAAAAGTACCTAAGTAGAAAAAACATACATTATTTCTATTGAGGTATATAGCTGTACACTGCTCAAGGCTGGCAATAAGACAGATTTTGTAATTATAGTGACCCGCAACCCATTAATTGACCTTTAGGATTGCCTATAGCCGCAATTTAGTACCCACCTTTGGCACACTATTCCCGATTTCATGTACTATTTGCCCACATGAAGGGCGAATGTGAAAGAAATATACTTTAATTCCCTACATGATTTAAGCCGAAGTATATATTTTCACAGTCTTTACTATTTAAAGAAGTTCTTAAGCAGACTGGAAAACGGAGCAGAAAGCAGCATTACAATTTTCTCTGGTAATTATACATTTTATCACACACACTGGCAGTATTAATTATCCTCATAGCTCCGTCTGTCTTTTCTTTATAAATCAACATCAATTTTTATGCAAAACTTTTTCCTTTCCAGCCACAGCCCTCGTCGATGTCTTGTGTGTGATAGAATCACGAATTGCTGAGGCGTTCCCTTTCCCCATTCACAAAAGAAAACGGAGTAAAAGTTGGTCTATCGCGTGAAGTGAAGCAAGAAGGGCTTAACAAACCATGTTTGCTTGCGCTTGTGATGCAAGCGCTGACATTTCATGACTGTTTTCCTACGCCTGACTTAAACTGACTGAAGCCGGCGATTAGTCATCGTCAATGGAAAGTTCAGAGTAATAGTTGTCGTCGATTGGCAGTCTTGATATCGGACATTTATCACTCATAATCTGCCTCCTATTTATATGTAGTACTAAACTATGTAGTAGTGTCTGGAAACTATAATGTAATTGATGATTACGCAGTAGTAGCTTAGTCAGCCTTGTTCAGTTGTCGGTGCGAATTTTTTTTCCTTTGGTGTTATGTAACGACCTTCCTTTACACCATCACCGATTGTCGGCCTTTTCACCACTGCCAACCAGTTATTACGAGAACCTGTAAGTATACCTAAGTACTAACCAAGCAGACGATCAATTAAAGCTGCGAATGCAAAAGCTTTACAACTATAATCGTCACATTTGGTGGATTGAACAATTGTTCCCAAAAAATGCAGTTGATTTAATTAATCATGTCCCCAAAAGAAGTAAATTAAATCTTTTCATTGGTATCTGCATTCATTCATTAATTAAGTCAGTGACTTGAGTAAGTAGAGTTGGAAAAAAGGAAAGCAATGTATCTTACCAATAATTCTGAGACGTGTTACAGCATTCGTTGTGGGTGAGTTACGGTAATCGACTCGACACCGATAAAGGCCACCGTCACCAGGCTTGAGATCTTGGATCATTAACGCGGGAGACCGTCGATTATTAGGCCACACACGAAAGTAGAGTCTCAAGCCCCACTCATCTTTCAATGTCAAGTGTCTCGGCTCCACTTCCTCATTTCTCGCATCGTAGCTGATACGATGAGAAAACAAAGCAGAAAATCCATTAAATTAGAACAGTTCAAGCAAAGCAACAAACATAGCAAAAACAAACAGATTAGATACAGTCAGCGAAGAGAAAACAAACGCCCGCGTCTATACTACCAAAACCCATGCTTGATGAGCATGATCAGGGTCAGTGGCGGAGAATAATGACGCACAAGTCCCTATTAAAAATGATCTGTTGCGTTTCCCTGTCATCATTAACTTATGTGTAGTATGTGCTAACCACTTAAAACGCACGTTACCCCCGATAAAATAAGCATTGATTTAAGTGCATATTATGTATCTTCATGAAACATTTTCATTTTTTTATGATTATTCTTTCAACGACTCAAGCTAAAACTCTGTTCATTGACCATAGAAATTCAGAAAAAAAGTATAACTTTATTGCTGTACATCTGTTACATCATTCATAATCCCATAACCTAAGAGTCAGTCTCTTGAATTCCCAACTTTTACTGCCAGACAGGGAGTCGCCAGCCAACGGCAGTCAAAAGTGAAATGTATACTTAAGTAGAGATATATATAAATGGCATCAGTGGACGAAAAGTCATAAAGTTGATCGCCTATTGCAAAACATACGCTCCCCTTTTCTTCAGTAAGCCCTAATTCTCTACTTACAACATAATCTGAAAAAGTAAAGAAGTCAAAGACTTTTAAAGGGCAAACACGACAGGTTGTAAATAACCTCTTAGGAAGACATCTACTCTGTTGACGGCTTCCAATATGAAAGGAGTTCAATTGAATTATGAGGTCTTAAGCTCTAAACCGAGCTGTTCGTGATGTTTACAAAACATATTTTTAACCTCTACAATATGCACCTTCTCTAAAACCAATGCCAAAATAATATTTGATCCAGTCCAGACCTTCTCCGCTTGCTCTACTTTGTTTTGACATTCGTCAAAGCACGCATAAAGCTATGGTGAAGCAATATAAGTATGAATAAAGAAAATGAAAAAAACACTTTTCACTATTTTTAATTTTTGAATACATTTGAAGGTGAAGTTATCCAGTAAAATTGACAAGATTCGAACATAATTACCTGTAAATTGGCGCCCCAGATGATCCCTTAAACCATAAAATCATGACAACATCCTCGAATGATGTCACAGGACATGGAATCTGGCCCACAGAACCCGAAACGCTGACAACCTCCCGATCTAAATTGGTGTAAGAAAGATGCATAATGCAATCAAAATCCATGTCGACCGTTTTATGTTATCCGTCGTCTTACATTTTGTGGTTGCCGGCACGCTATCCGAAACCGCACACGGAAGAAACCTTCCGGGTACCAGGGTTACTAGAAGAGCGCATATAACAAAAACTGGCCGACGATGAGGAGTGGTAGAAGGAGCAGTAGAGGCAAAGGAAGACGTTGCCAACATCTCCACTATACTTCCCATCTTATACATCTTAATTAAATTACCAAATTAATCAACACAGTTTCTCCTTGTTTGTTTGTTTCATTCAGTAGTTGCAAATCTGCGTCACTTAATCACTGCAATATTGAGTTACACAGAAGAGCAGATTAGTTCACCGTCAGTCAATATTAGCTGTGAAATATATTTGCAGAAAATAAGCAACTATGTCCATTGAGGTTGGCATAAATGCAGAGTTGACTGCATGGACCTTGGCGAATTTTGTCCCTTTCACTGTGAACAACTATTATTCAATGTAATTTAGTTCGAAATGTGTTCATAAAAAATGGTTCTTTCAATTTGAATGCACTTCTTCTATCAACAACAGTAAGCCGTAGACCGGAAACCAAGGATTACTAAATAAATATCTCTCTCGAAATAAAATTTTGTTGACGGAAGGAAGAAGCTGAGTCGTTTCCTTTGTTCTCGGGTTGACTTATATAAAAGAAGGTATTATCTCAATTTAATTTAGCGTGCTAATTCGAGTAATTCTCGTCAACACCTAAATAAAATTAGTGCTAATTGCATCCAAATTCACAGAATCACTCTCATTGTTTTGTTTTTGCGTTGAGTGAAATTCGTAAAAAAAAGTTTATCTTGAGAGAGCGAGAAGCCTACTTACTCATTCCATTCCACTTCTCTGGCTAATTATATTTTCGAATATTTATCTTTTGAGTTTTCCCGTCCTCTTTTAGCACTGTGGGCTCAGAAAACACTAAAAACTTTTCAACTGGGTAATTTGCACACTTAATCACCTCACAACATTGGCTGGACCACCGCCAAAAAATCCCGTTTGAATGAATAATAAAAGTCGTCCTTTATGTATTTTCGTTTACACTTTTTGAATTCCATTGCACCAGTGATTCCATGAGGCATACTATTGCTCGTCTTGTTCCTTCTTCCACTACTGAACACACTTCAAACAAGTATGAATCCATCCATGTATGCGTTTGTTAGGTCCACAATCAAAAAGACCAACTCTTGAGAGTGTTTACTCACGCTCCCATTCAACGAGTGAGTCGCTATCAAAAGGCCCCTTATCTAATTTCGTTTATGCGAACAAAATTTCCGGAAGACTTGTCACCCATTTCATAGCGCAGCCAAGAAGGAAAAAGTTGACAGGCTCAAGAAGAAAGAGAGGAAATTTTGGCAAAACAGATTGTACTGTAGTTGAATTAGATTGCGTGGGCTTTTTTATTCTCTCTCTCTCTCTCTTTGAATGTACTTGTTTGCTTTTGCTTTATTTCTCATTTGAAGAGACGCGGTTTCAAACACAATTTTGAAGAAAAAAAATTCTTTCCTTCCAATGATCTTTTCAAACTGAGTGAGCAGTTCTGAAGAGGACGACGACCAAGTTGGAGGAGGAGATGGAAGATGATGACGCTTTGCAACAACGACGAAAAAGGCAAATAGTCGGAAGAAAAACAAGTTCGGAAGAATGAGTGATGCATTCCGGTACTTCAGCCTTCAAAGAAAAAAAAAAGCCATGATACTTCTTTTACGATAGTTTTGTCTCTAGTTAAAGCTCAGATTTGAAAATTGTGGTCCGACGATGTGATGTAACGAATAAAGTGTATAAGGGGGTTATACCGCTGGGGACGCCTATTAGCATGCAAGCTTCTTTCTTTCCACTACTGCGTCAGGAAAAAAAACATGTACCGAATATCACCCCCGCGCTATACTACTAATGAGCATAGACTCTCCGACGAGGAGAATTAACTATAAATGCTATATGAGGTTTTCTAACTGGAGTTTTGCCACATATTCTTCTCCTTGTTCGTTAGTGGCTTACTGTGAAAATGCCGTTTTCTTCTCCAGTAACTACTTCTACTGAAAAATACATTGAAGCCGAAAATAGGATTCAAGCAATTTTGTTCACGTCCTCCTCCTCTACATCTCATCTCCAATTTTTTTTCACTACTGCCAAAGAAGTAAAGTCGAGTTGAGAAAAGCAAAACGTTTCTTTACTTATTCAAGCTCGTATTTACTTACTTCACTCTTCTAGAGCTTCTTCATACGCAAACAAAAACAAAATCTTGTTTTTCTGGTCAGTCATGTTTAAAACTTTGAAAGCAAAACTAAAACTTTTTCCTTCCTTTATTCTTGGACCAAACAAAAGCAAAGCCATAGTCACTTGGAGGGTGTGCCGCCGGAACGAAAGAGTGGTAGTAAGTATTATGGACGTATAAAGAGATCTTTTAGGACCGACTTTTGGGCCGGCTAGTTGGTGAAAATAAGCTTTTTTACGTCTCTTGACTTTACATCGCATCACATTATTACAATGCCATGACTTACTCAAAGATTAGTGTTACATCCAAAGCAAGTCAGGCCAAGTTAATCGCATTTCATTCTTGTTGCGTTATGCCGCTATAAAGATTCCCGGTTATTTGTACTTGTACATCTTGCTCTCTTCCGACCAACTGAGCTGATCTCTAATAGAAGAAGAAGATGATGATGATGGTGGGAAGGATCGGTCGTGTCGTGAATGTACCATACTTGCATTTTCATCTTCTCATGTGATNATAAAGAGATCTTTTAGGACCGACTTTTGGGCTGGCTAGTTGGTGAAAATAAGCTTTTTTACGTCTCTTGACTTTACATCGCATCACATTATTACAATGCCATGACTTACTCAAAGATTAGTGTTACATCCAAAGCAAGTCAGGCCAAGTTAATCGCATTTCATTCTTGTTGCGTTATGCCGCTATAAAGATTCCCGGTTATTTGTACTTGTACATCTTGCTCTCTTCCGACCAACTGAGCTGATCTCTAATAGAAGAAGAAGATGATGATGATGGTGGGAAGGATCGGTCGTGTCGTGAATGTACCATACTTGCATTTTCATCTTCTCATGTGATGTACATAAAGCGACGAGTGAAATGGCATTAAAATAGTGTTACAACCAACAAAAATAAAAGAGTAAAAAAGTATTTTGGAAAAAAATAGGAAACGATGAGAATAGGGCAAAAAAATAACACTTTTTTTACTCTCTCCATTTTCGAGGGTCTTAGTCTGTGGGGAGATCAGGCACTTTTGGGATTTTTGGGCCATTACAAGCTTAGGTATGTAATTGGATGTAATGTTTTTCTTCGTAAATGCATTCCATTGCACTCACAACTTCTTAGAGGCAGTCAAGAAAGGGAAAAATAAACACGCATAACAGTTGAGTGCTTATGTATCGTTTTGTTTGGTGTTGTTTTCTATTCAGCAAAAATAAAGGAAGCGGAAAGCAATAGTTCATTCATTGTAGGTGGTATACGCTTATGGGAAAACACAATAGGAATCGGAAAGTAAGGAAAAAAAAGATTTACATGTAGCTAAGTAACTTATCAATTGATGGGTGTTTTCCTAGTTGGAGCCATTAGTACTCACAAAATGAACTTTTCTGCGAATGAACATGGGGATGACATGCTCGAGTGCTCCGGAGAGTGAAAAGGGAAACAAGTAGGGAATGAAAAAGTTGAAATTATTAGTGCTCACAAAATGAACTTTTCTGCGAATGAACATGGGGATGACATGCTCGAGTGCTCCGGAGAGTGAAAAGGGAAACAAGTAGGGAATGAAAAAGTTGAAATTTAGGCAAATGAAATACTTACTCACATTCATTTTAAACACTGACTGGGTTTCACTGGAGTAGAGTAGGTAGTATGTGTTTTTTTTATCTAGAAGCAGTAGTTTAATGGCCATGCAAACTAGTGAGTTTCCAGTTCCAGACGCAAAGTGAGTAAAAAGTACCACAAACTTTCTGATTTTTCCAGATTGAAAAATGTTCATATAAAATTTAGCTTTCCCATCCAAACCAACCAAAACTCAACACTAGACCGAAACGAATTATTTATGTCGAAGTTTTTCTCAAGTACGTGTGGACAAATGAATGCACTGCATAATTTACTCATGTTATGAGTTGTGAATGACTTGCAATCAACTTTTTTTCAAGTAAAACTCACTTTTTAACTTTTCATCACAATTTTTTAAAATAGTTTCTTCCACGAGCAATGGGCGTTACAATGCTCCCGCATTGTGAAGTAAATTTTGGTAGTAGTAAAAATCTGCGTTCTCTGGAAATCAGAGATTTTGTATTTCATTGTTACTCCTAAAAATCTGTTTCGGAAGTTGTGCAGACAACGATTCCTATTTTCATAGGAACCTTGTCACATATTTTGATGAAGTTACTCTAGGGATCGTAAGTCACAAATCCACATGCTCATCAAATATATTTTGGTTTGGTACTCCGAACTCACATTCCCGTGGGCGTACAATTCCATCTGCAGTTTTATTTTCATAATGCTATATTTCATGAAGTTTTCAGACTTCAAAATTAATGGTATTCTGTTGATCTGGAACGTATAGGTATTTACGAACACAACGATTTTAACGACTTGGTACTTGCACTTGGTAAAAATATTAAAATAACGTCGCAATTATCCCAAAAAAAATGCGTGAAGAACACAAACACTGCGTATCAAATTGGGTTGATAATGTCTCCTTAAAATTTTACATGCTTTTTGCACTCCAAACGCAAACACTGGAACCTCACCGGTGATCACTGTGATCGTGATCAGATCTTATCGAGCTTGAATTTGACACTGCGGCAAAGAACGCTCGTGAGTTACTTGTGATTTTGTTGGCATTACTAATTATTATGGGAAGAGTTGAATGAGTTTAACTTCCAATATAAACTATAGTTTTGGAACAGTTGTATAGCCAGACCATGTTTATCCATGAAATTTTTTTTTCGTTTTACTTTCCCCATCTGCATCTTGCCAAGGAATTTCACACATAAAATCAAACCTACTTTTTCAACATTAAAGCAGGAAAAGAATTCTATCTATGTTGCTGCTGAAGCAGAAATGTTCCTACATACTTGAATTGCTCACTACTCACTTTGAAACAGAGGAGGAGCATGAAACACGAATTTGATATGTACTTGATGATGCTACTCTTTTCCTATTTATTGCCTAACTCTACTTGTGGAAAAGTTGATTACACCGAAAAGAATCCTAATTCACCCTGAGAAATTTGCTCTAGTTAAAATACGTATCCCAATGACTATGGCTGTATATATTCAGCATTCTGCCCCAAACTGACTTTACTATTTTTTTCTGCAAAATGTGTGTTTCATCAAGTAAGCCTACGCTATACACTTCAGCGTACTATCAGAATTTGTTTTTCATGTGAGAAGAGGGATCGGAAGGAAGAACAACAACCTCTAAATTACTTTTGGAGAGAGAGAAAAAAGATTTTTTTGCATAGAATGATATACAACGAGTTTGCCATTTATTTGGCATGTCCTTTTAAAAAAGTTAAGTTTTAGCATAAAGGAAAATGGAACTATCACTTGTTTTTGTTGACTTTGTTAGAGGGATGGAAAAGTCATATCAGAAGAAAAACCATTTCTGCAGAGGTTTCAAATGAACCGTACTCTCTCTCCTGGGATCCATCCCAACATCAACATCAAACCACTAGCAACAGAAGAGAAACTAACCATCATCCGTAACTGTACTGTTACAGTAACGTGAAGAAACTCTACTCTGCGATGTGCCATGTCATGCCTTGCCACCAACAACCACGACTTGAGAGGAGAAGAATGCTGCTGAAGGAAAGGATTATTGGATATTAGCCCAATTTTTTCGTACGAGATATGCAATTCAAAACTTTTTAAGTGTAAACTTACAAGCTAAATACACAGTAGACTATGCAAACACAAACACCGAAAAAGTTTTTTTTTGTATGAAATCCGGGAGGAGATATCGCACATGAATATAAAACCACACTTCACTTTAAAGTATACCTATATATTTACTGCTGCTATATTACATGCAAATGAAATGGCTATAACTGGAGGAATATCTTGAAACTTGATCTTAATCTTGTCATGTTGGTTTTTTTGCTCATAGTAAAAGAAGTGATGTGATAGATTAGTGGGAACACTCGTGTATATCTTATCTACTGACATGTTAAAGTATTTAGGAGATTTCCATACATACATCAACTCTGCATGATTGTTTTGGTTTAAAAAACAAAGACAAGAATCAGCAGACATTTATTTGATGAGCATATATGCGTTTTCCTTCGTTCGAAAAAAAATGTTAGTCTTCGAGATTTGTTGCGGCATTCAGATCAAGGTACTATGTATGTACACGTATGTGCATTGGTATTTTTATTGCATATGTGGAATAATCTCACAACTCTCTCGGATAGATTAACTCCCCATTCGATAACACCATAAACGACCACGAAATCAATGATGTGGTTTTTTACGACTGAATACTTACCAAGCCCTGGGGAAATTCAAAATACTTTGGTATTTTTCCCTTTCACATTGCATATTTTAGATGGACCAAGTCGAAGTGCAGAATACTTTGAAACGGCGAAAGAAGTTGGAAAGGCTGGCGATGAGTTTACTTGCATCATCTTCAGCAAGAACGGTATTGTCACGTCACTTTTTTCAGTTGCGCTCCATAAGGTTGCGGGTGAGCTTCATGTTGATGATGATGACGATGAGGATGGCATGGCATTGAGGTTTGGGAATGTCATTCGTGCGTGTGGTTTCTTGCCAGTGACACTTTTGGCTTTTCACTATTTTTAACACAACTAGTGATTTTGAACGAAACCAAAAGCTGAAAGTATGAGACGCATTTTCAGTGTAGAAATTTCATGGGTAAATTAGAATTTTGGTGGTGAGATCAAAACACACGCTTTGTCCTGAACTTCAAATGCTTCCGTGAAAAGTTTTGGCATTACGTGATCATAATATGCTTCTTTGAAGTCAATAATGAAGACTAAATAAATTTTCGTAGTAAATTAGAGTGATAAATTTATTTAATCATTTAAAAAAACAGAACAAAATGCATGTGTAATGTAAAAAAATTGGTAGGGTCACCCCCAATTCCATGTGCAATTATAAAATGTTCTAGACACTCCACTCCAAACTTCTGCTGTCACTAATAGAATGACATATTTTTTCTGCTAAGATGATAAACTATTCGATCCCACTTTAGATCTTCCTCATTTTTATTGTGATTATGAAGATTGAGTTTGACACGCTTTAACAGAAACCTACAGCACTGCCACAAAGGAATGACAAGTTCATTGGTGACAAGGATATGAGATGTAGAGGAATCTAGAGATAAAAAACTCATGTGGGGGTGGAAAAGCGTATTAGTCCTGTCATCCGACAAAAACATGTTAAAAATAAATACAATTCAGAGAACTACGATAAGCATGAATAATGTGGAAAGGCATCTCAAGTATTTTTGTTTTCCAGAAATCTCGCCTTCCTTCCTTCATCATTATAAGTAGCATTACAGGGTTAAGCCAAAGTCAGACGAAGATGG
>JAHZMX010001072.1:0-10270 GCA_027743895.1 Seira musarum | reverse complement strand
GAAAAAATATTTTGGCATTGGTGTGTCAAACAAAAGGTCTAACAAAAATATCTTGGAAATTAAATGTACACACGAAAGGGTTGTTGCACAAGTATTATGTATACAAAAGCAACAAAAATATACAAGAAATTGAATAATTGCATGTTTGTGGTGGCAAATTATGGGCAGGTTGAGCTCAAATCCAATTTAATTTGATACATTCTAACGGTTATTACCTGATCGTGTACGAATAGGTACCCTTCGTTGAAGTATTGATGCACGTAACCGGCAGCTTCTTGACTTGGAGCGAGTGTTACTTAAAATTACAAACATGAGACAATAAAAAATCAACAAAAACATTTATTTCACATGATATCATCTCATCTTTCATGATAAAGTACGTGCCCATAAGTCTCATCTCTCAAAACTTTCTGCTTCATTTTACCTCTTACTTATGATGATTACTAGAAATTCACAGACTTTCTCATGAATAATTTACCAAAATTATAATGTGATAATCAAAATTTCAAAGTGTTATGTACTCACAGCACGCCTTTTCATCCGAGCCATTTGGACAGTCGACGACCCCATCGCCTATATTATAAAAGATGTTATCAAAGCACAATTAGTAAAAATGTTACTTTGGGGCATCATGAGAATTGCATATAAAATGGCTTCAGCCTCTCGTACATTTTTTCTCCGGTGGGATGCATTCACGACCTGCACCACAGTGAAAGTTACCCGGCGGGCACTTTGAGACAAAAAGTAATTAATTAGTTAATTAAAATTATTCAGTAACTAAATAGTTAACTCATGGGTAATGAGTATGAAAACGTATGTCTACTTACATAATTGCAGTGTAGTTCATCTAAAAACGAGATAAATGTTAATTAGATTAAAGCAACAAAAAAAATGAAATTCGTGCTTCTCATTTAATAAAAATCAAACCTGAAAAATCGATACAATCCATAACTCCATCACAGATTCTCTTCTTTTGTCCCGTATTGTACAACTCTGCAACACATCCTGGTTTCGTAATGCACGAATTTGGCCCTTTCCACTCCCCTCCACAAGTGATCTTTTCCTTCATTCTGTGACTAAGTTTGTGACCGCAGTTAGTCATGAATTCATCACAATAATCTTTGCAAATTTGCATAGGCCGTCCATCATGATCTAATAGTTCGTCTTTTTTGCATGCAATGCCCCAAGAGCATAGGAAATGAGCTGCAAAAGGATAACACTGCGAATCAACCACAGTAGCAAGCTGTAACAGTGTCAACTCATCCATAACATTTTGTTTTGAAGCGCCTGTGATGTTGACACAAAAGTCGACATTCATTGGGACACACTGATCATCTGAAGATGTCACGCTCTTGCTTGTCACCACCTTCGTTTGTTGACTACTATTCTCACTGCTGCTGTCTTGAAGGTCGTCATTATTGTCTTTTTTGCTGTTGCTGTTGTATTCATTATGTCTGTTGGTATTCTTGGATCGGGGTGATGATGGCGGAGATGATGTCTTTTGTGTTGGCAGACTTCCTCGACTGCCACGTCCCTCACCACCGTGACGTATTTCACCCGGAGAGGTTGTTTCATGCTTTGGCCCTCTTCTCGTTGTTGAAGATGAAGACGATGACGAAGAAATGCTGGTAGATTTTGAAGTGCTTGATTCAGCTCGGTCGTAGGTATCGTCGTAAGCATTATCACTTTCATCCATGTTACCAACCACCACATAATTTCTTTCTGTTGATGGCAGATACAGGAAGGCAATGCTACGCTCTGAAAAGGAATGCATGGTTCAATTTTTTTTGTACCAAACCAAAATTGCATTTCAAGAAAAATATGTGCATGCAGTTTAAGAACATATTGATTTTTTTCTCTTTTTCCAAACTAACCTTGAATTTCCAAAGAGTCTTGATCGATAACAATGCTTCCATTTAAAACTCCGTTCTGTGCTACGCAAAGTGTCTGCAAGAATTATGAAAAGGTCTCCAGCGTCAACACGTATTCTATGTGTGTCAACATGAACGTTGAAGAAGACACTCAATGGACCATTGACAACCCTGTTAAAGCATGAAATTAAAAATTGCAAAAGAAATCTAGTAACAAGTTTAAATATGAATGTTTCAATGTGTATTACCCATCGAATGCAAGTATCTCTGACCCTAAAAACGCGTTCTTAACAAGACTTTGGGAATACAGGGAATCAATAATCCCTTTGTACTTTGCAGATTTATGTTTGAATTCAATAGTGTCTGAATTGGCTAAATTAGAGGTGTAGGTGTCTCCACTTTTTACAGTGAACGATCCTCGATAGAGTTGTTCCATAGGAGGTGTGAGACTTAGGAACTGATCTATATTCAGAAGATGAGTAAAAATTGGTTAAATCTTTTTCAACATTTCAAATCATGTACATATTTTTTAGCACTTACAACCAAAATAAATGCCGGCTGCCGCCCCCAACCCAACGAACACAAAAGCTATGCATACACATGCGCACCATTTCCGATGAAAACGGTATTTACTTGACACTTGAATATCTGAATCTGTCGACGAACTTGTTGAACTCGAAGATGATATTGGGGGAAATATTCTGCTTAAATGTGGAAATCCGGCTCCGCCATACTGAAAATTAAAAAGAAATAGTTAGGTACCTAAAATAAATTTAATCTTGACCATTGCATAATTAATTGATTTATTACTAGGTAGGTACGTATCTTATTAATATTATCATTTTCATCTTAACCGCCCTAACTCGGTTAAGTAATAATTACATGTTTACAACGCTCTGATTAAGCCATTAACACCGAATTTTTTCGCCAAAACCCACCCGCTCTCGCTTGAAAGCATTTTCAAGGTCTGCTCCGGTCTACATTTCATCTTGAAGGTGAATGTAACTCCCGTTACTTTGTTTTTCATTGAAGTATCTCAAGCATTACAATCACAATTGAACTTGTTGAACTCGAAGATGATATTGGGGGAAATATTCTGCTTAAATGTGGAAATCCGGCTCCGCCATACTGAAAATTAAAAAGAAATAGTTAGGTACGCAAAATAAATTTAATCTGAATCATTGCATAATTAATTGGTTTATTGCTTGGTAGGTACGTATCTTATTAATATTATCATTTTCATCTTAACTGCCCTAACTCGGTTAAGTAATGATTACATGTTTACAACGCTCTGATTAAGCCATTAACACCGAATTTTTTCGCCAAAGCCCACCCGCTCTCGCTTGAAAGAATTTTCAAGGTCTGCTCCGGTCTACATTTCATCTTGAAGGTGAATGTAACTCCCGTTACTTTGTTTTTCATTGAAGTATCTCAAGCATTACAATCACAATTACATGATATCAAGATTAAAGAAATGAAATGAGAACATTGAATTCTAAAAAGTGTTTTTGAATGAGCATCTACACTCTCAACTTTTCAAGATCCAGCCAAATTCTTTGTGGCGAGACCTATTTCACCTTGTGACCCATATTTGTATTGTTTTATCATTCACTTCATCTTTCAAGCAGAAGTGAAGACTCCTTCGATCATCACAACACCACTTGCACACTCTTTTGGCTTGGCCTCTGCAGGACCAAGATTTTTATTTATTATTACGAAAACCTTATCAAAGTCCCTTGTTCTTATTGCAATTAAGTGCAATTGAACACATGTACTTTTAGAAATAATGCATTTCGTGAAGTTCATGTAAAAAGGCTTCATGTTTTTTTATTATTTTACTTCTTTACGAATCATCATGAAAAACACACTTATTCGGTAAAAAGGATGATGTACAAAGGGATTTTGAGATTTACCTTCGCGTCACACTCAACTGATTCTTTTCTTGGTTTGACTTTCGAATTATTTGAAATCTTTTTTAAAATTATTGTTGTTTAGATGTATTTTTTTTTCAGGAAAAGCTATTTAGATTCTGGTTTTATTGTTTACTACAACAGGTTAGGCACTTTTGGGCTTGTAAAACGTGCATCTTTTTTATTTATTTTTTTGAAGAGATTTATATCATCAAATATACGAAAGCTAATCTATCATCAAATTCATAATTTCAGTAAAAAAACAGCAAAAGTGCGAGTTCAAAAATATTCCTTAATTGTACTTAACGATTTTATTTGAAAGCTAAGAAGGAGTTTTGAATTGAACCATTTAGTCTTTTGGCCTGGAGTAAGTCTTATTGTTAAATATGCAAATGAAGGCTTTTCCGCTGTGGAGTAAAGTAGATAGCTTTTTTTAATTGAAGCTTGAAATTGAGCGCCTCAGCAGCCTTGACTTCGCATTCTTATTTTATTTTTTTTTGTTTGGAAGATAGTTTGTAATAATTTGTTTGAAGCGAGATAAGATTAATAGATGCCAAAGAAAAAACACGCATGCCTGGGCGTACCCCACGTAATATTACGATATGATCGGGTGCACAGGATTAATACAATTGATATACATTTAATTCACGGATTCAGTTGTTTCAATGATGGAATGTTTTTTTTGTACGTCTCATAAAAATATGTAATACTTCAGTTCGTTTTAAATGTAATAATAGCCATCACTCCAATGTGTGTATTTTGGATGCACATTGTAGATGCCTACTACGAACTAGGTCTGGTACCTAGTAATTACTTTTACATAAAATCTGGCAGATTTTTAATTTCCTTTGTGAACTCAAAATATTTTTTTTATTCTTAAATTGGGTAATTCAAACGAGTGCATTGGCAAGCAATAATGTCTGGTGGTAAAAAAGAAAGCACTATAAAAAATTAAGTACATACACATTCCCTATCTTTCCACCAATCTACGTAATATTTCTGTTGATGAGTTTGGCTATGAATTCCGATTATTGCACTCATGATGAGTCAGTAAAAGTAAAATTAGGTACACTATGGATTAAAAAAAAATCTCATTGTTCCATTAAAGCACTTATTCATAATGATAAAGCTGCTATCATTAAAATAACCAACATACAAATCGCGAGTTAATTTTTGTCTTAAGGTTGACAGGCGCCTTTTTGAATAGCTATTTTTGCACTTAATTGTCCATTCTTGATTGAAGTGTTGAAAACATGAGCTAAGTAATTTAGGTCACGAGTGTCTTTTTCCAGAGGACGCCTATATAAATTCGCCGATACGCATTGTGTTTGCTAATGAAAAATGTCAGTTCAGAAGCGAACGTTCAGCCATAGAAGGCATACTGGGATTGTGATAAAAATATGGAGAATTTGGTTAAAATCTTGACTAGAAATAAGAACGCTTCTACGCACCTTTTGCGTTTTGTCTTTCGTTTTGCTTGTCATTGTCATTTTCACTTTCATGACTATGACAAGCACATAGGTAAACTACATATCTGAAACTATGCACCAGAAGTAACGGTGACGCTGTAGTAATAAAATACAAAATGGACCCAACGGTAGATACTTGCACATGACGCTGATTAAGATAAGCTGTGTTGCGGTACCTACATGCCATCATTATTTAAGATTTCAGTTGGTTTGTACATGGTAGAATCATTCGTATTAATTTGTTTTTCAACGATTACGTACTCAAACAGATNACATAGGTAAACTACATATCTGAAACTATGCACCAGAAGTAACGGTGACGCTGTAGTAATAAAATACAAAATGGACCCAACGGTAGATACTTGCACATGACGCTGATTAAGATAAGCTGTGTTGCGGTACCTACATGCCATCATTATTTAAGATTTCAGTTGGTTTGTACATGGTAGAATCATTCGTATTAATTTGTTTTTCAACGATTACGTACTCAAACAGATACCACAACAATGATTTATCTGTTCAAATTTTTCAACAGCACAATTATTATTACATTTGAACAAAATTACGCAATCGAGTTTGAATTGTCATCCCTAAGCTATACACAGGCTTCATATGTGTGTAGTATTTACATCTGGTGGCCTTACTTACTTTATGGATGGTTTAGGTATATGAATGAGCATAAAATGTTGTTTTTGCATGCATGGCTGCTTCTGCTTCTTTTCAAGTAATATTTATTAAATGACAAAAGTGAATTTTTTGAAAGATGATGAAAAGACGTGAACTATGATGAGGATGACGGTGATGAATAAGTAAGATATATTTTAAATGTAAACGTGTTGCAGAAAAATGTTACGTTATTATTTTGACAACAATACACAATAATAATAAATGTATGACTTGTTCGGAACGAATTTTTTCTAGATAGGGAGATACAGCTCTGCGTCGTGCGTGTGGTGATGCAATCAACTGAATCAAAGGGAGGAGATCATTTTTAGCCAGAACGGTAGCATGGTCGAAGCAAAAAAAAAAAGATTATTTTAAACCCATTTTTGGCTTTGCAAATTTAAATACCTATGGGCCGTCACGGGAGAGGGCTGAGGACTAGGACAGTTCATGAATCTTGATAAGAATAAGATTGCGATCATATCTGATTGATGATGAAGGATATGCTAACGCTGTTCTCATATTGTATTAGTCGAAACAATTACCCATTTTAAAAATAATATTGCAAAATTTGTTTTTAAGAAGAATTGTACTCTAAGATTTTGCACCCTAATACATTTCACTTCGTCTTATTTTACGAAGAAGCAATATTTTATTCGTCTGCACTTAACGGATTTCAGATACCGATACTCACTTCCTCAGCTTCAAAATGCACATGGACTAATGGGTAAGGGATTCAACATGGTCGAATGGACATTCAATTAATCATGCCGAGTTTGATGGATGACTACGCGGGGGAAATAAAGACCGAACTGAATGATCCAATTATTATTGTCAGTTGAAATCGCAATACTATTAGAATGAAAGTATTTGAAATAGTTATTTGATTCTCAAATACTAAAACGTTGACAAAATTCAGAAAAAAAGATGAACAAAATTTAAGGAAATCCACGAAAATCCCTAGCTTATATTCAGCCGTTAGTTCATGCTTCCTCTCAATAAGGAGATTCATCCTCTTCACTTCGGGATGACGGAGAAAAGACCTGAATTTATCGCTCATCACGTATGAAGCCAAAAGTGTGATGCTTTTCGAAGTGTAAATGGTGATTAAGCTAATTTGTTCTTTGGCTTGGGCAAATAAGGATTTGCACGTGTTACTTACGCATGAAAATACTTGTCTCTTCATAGCTTTTTGCACACATTTCATACAATTTTGAAGACAAAAAAAATGAAATGTTTGAGGCGAGTAAATGGCCTGAATGTCTTTTAGACCTTGTTACGACGAACAAAATTAGCTGTTTAGTTTGGGCTCGCTGGTATTGTTCATTTGCCAGCTTTACATTACCATTGTTTATTTTTATGCTTTAACATTGACATTGTTTGTTTTCTTGCCATGAAATCACAAATTCATTGTTCAATGAAAACACAGAACCAATCTAAAATTTTTCTGGTGAATTAGGTTTTTTTACAAATGTGAGGAGGGGGAGGTAAGTGAAAATGCGAGAGTCGAAGCGAAAACAACAAAAGTGTTAGTTGTGTTGACGTGAAACACTCGAATCAGAGTGAAGAAAATGCAGAAAAAAGATGGGTTTGTGGTTTAGGACCAATTATATTTTTTATGCATGCGTATGAGTGAGAATGATTTTTCCAACTTTCTTCACTCAGGTGATTACTAACGAGGAAAACCTAACGCTGATTGTTTAAATGATTTACAATCAATTGATGCATTTCATGTGGTGAGTGCAGAGATCAGTGAAGATTTATTTTCATAGACATAAAAAAGGAAGGAAGCAACCTTTCAGTAGCCAAATGATCTCCACTAAGGCGAAAAAATTCCACAAAATACAGATAATGTAATAGAGAATACTGCGTTGGCGGCGTAAACATTTTCGCTTTTCCTTAACTAACTTGCTTCCTCCAAAAAATTAAATCTGTTGCGGTAAAAATACTTTAATTGCCTTTGTCTTGAAAAAATGCAATCTTCATCAAGTTTCGATTTACAGAGATCAGACCTACGGGAATAGCTTGACCTTAATTGTACGCAAGAGTGATTGTTCCGCAAAGTAAAACAATTTTTGCTGACTTCAATATTTCATTCATTTCGAAAGATGAGCTTAAGTTTATAAATATTGAGCCAATACGATGATACGTGGCTTCTTGTTTGATTGTTCAAATAATGAGCAGACAACAATGCATGCATGCAAAGAATGTGACTTGTTGTATCATTATCCATCCCTGGCGAATTGGATTCCGTGGGTTTTTGGTAGGTTCTCGAAAATTGCAAACCAAGTGTGTGTGTTGTAGACTTTAAGTAATATATGTAAGTAGATACGTACTGTGTGAGGCTAATCATTTCGTGAACACCAAGCATTTTTGCGCTTTTTCGTGTGAGAAAAAAATTGATTTAAGAAGGAGTATTCATTCTAAGGAAAGAAATCCTTGACGCATGAAAAAAATAAACTGGCCAAACCCAATGTCTGGTGTATCTAATAATTCTCATCGTCGTTAGTCGTATGATGATATGATATGATGATATTTATAAGGCATATCGCAATAGCCTATGGAAATTTAGAATACCTACTGTTTTAAAGTGCTTATTTTATATTTCTCATATCATATCTGAAGGAATTTCCCTTGAAGATTGATAAAAGTGCTGAGAAGTTTTGCTTCGACTGTGTGCTGGATTTATAGTTTAAAATATTTCTCCTTTATTGCTTCCGCTATAGAAAATTCAAGCGTTTTATGATCTATCAAAGTAAGGATAGCAATTTGTATTAACTACTTAAGACGAGCTCACAAACGCGCCCAGAAGATTTTATGATAGGAAATCGATGCTGTTTAAAAACTCTAAACGTGGCTATTGTAATGTCTTCTCACGAGCACGCTTTACTGAAAGACGACGGCCCAAAACGTTTAATGTAGATTAGAATCAATTCGACTCGTGAATTACTCGGCAAAATCTAAATTCGCTAATGAGATATACTATAGTACCGTAAGATGACATAAAAATGAATTCGCGATGTCTTCACACTAATCACTGGGTAGGAGGTAGAATCCTTTTTAAAATGGGCCGCGTGAAAAGGTGCTCCGCAGGCAGAGCAGGGGTAAGGATGCAGGAAGATCATAAGATACCCAGAACTAATCCTATTATCAAACATCTCATTAAAAAAATAGATGCATTTAAGAACTGCAATTCACAGCTGAATTCGGGAGGAAGTCGACTGTAATTGGGAACCCCCCACCAATTCTTTTAAAATGGAACAAGCTTAAAAGTGGAAAATTACCACCTTGGTAGGAGTAATTACATTTTAAAAGGTGCATTTTATTTTGTGCATTATATTAAGAAATTAATAAGCATCCCGCTTAATAATGACTTTAATTGCAAGAAACACAGCACTTGTGTGACCAAAAGTAAAGTTGCTGCATGATATTAATGTCTTCCCCAAAAGATGTCCATCATTTTTAGTGACTTGGCCACTTTCAATTTTACGGGTTCTAACAACGAGCAATAAAACTGGGGATGGACAGTTTATGAAGTGGTACTTATTCAAACGTATATCAAATCATTTTGAACAGTCTGCAATTACATAATCATCCAAACAAGTCATCAGTCAATCTATTCATTTCTCTGTAATTGCATATACAATTGTAGAATTTTCACCCCTTTGCACGAATTGCAGTTTGTCTCATCATCACATCAATCCTCAATCTTCATTTGTAAATTGTATTTATGTCAGCGGTTGCATTTTGCTCTGAAATGAAATGACTCTATTTTGAACACGCATTTTTTGTGGTGTAACCGCCAGTGTTCGCTAAATGATCCAAATGACAGATATACACATACATTTTTGCATCTATTCATATCAAAAATCACATTAATATTAGGCTACTTACTATTTGAAAGTCTAAGCATCTTCAAATTCAATAAGGCATGAGCATTCATTCGATTCGTCCTTACGCATTTTACTCTTACTCCTTTCCCTTTAATAATTTTTGGTTCACACAATCGGACGTTTTTTATGAGATCTACTCTAAATTGTGACATGGTATAATTCGAAACCTACAACTACAATAAGTAGGTAGGTAGTAAAATGATGTCCTCCTGTGGTAAGTCATCTTTTACAAAGCTCACTAGCTCAAACTACATTTTTATGAGGACACACCGACACAATAGAGGCATTAAAAGTACTCTTTTGTGCTTAATCGTGTATTGTGGTTGATTATAAAAAAGAAAAAGAGATTCCCTTTTTCGACACAATCCTTCATGCTGCTTCCCGATTCAATTTATTCCTCAAAAACTCTTTTTTTAAACAGTCCCCTATAAAATGTAGATTTGTAGAGTGAAGGCAAGTCAAAT
>JAHZMX010001071.1:0-31617 GCA_027743895.1 Seira musarum | reverse complement strand
TTTAGTCTGGGGAATACTGGGAATTTCATTTCCACGAGAAACTGGCTTCCAACAGCTTTACAGTAGAGAAGTGTGGGTGCCACAGTTTCCAAAAACTTTTGAAGAGTACCAGGCCCGAAATTCGATTGTTGGAAGTAGACCTCCAAACTTAGTAAATCCTTCTGCTTCCTAGTGAGTTTACGGAGCTGCTCATCAGTCAATGTCATGTTCAACTTGATTTCCTTCACTGAAGGCGGGAAATTGTCGACGAGGGCATCACCAAATCTCTTTACTAATTGTTGCTTCTGTGTCAGCATTTGAATTGTTTTTGGCGTTCCCCCAAATACTTTCAGGTCGAGACGTCTCAAATTCGGTGATCCTTTCAGTAAGGATACCAAAAGGGATGGCATTTCCGCTTGGATTTCTCCGTGTGAATCGATTCTCACGTGCATCGTTAGACTCTTCAAGCGTCCCAACACGAGATCTGGGAAGTCTTTGGGGAACTTTAGATCACAAGGGTTGCTTAAAAACAGTTCAAGATTTACAATTGCACCCGAACACTCATGGAGCAAGTCTCCAAAGTTTTCATCATCGTAGCTATCATAGCTGAAACGGAATTTATCGAAGGGGATGTCTGAACTTGTTCTCATCACTCGAATGAAGAGTTCTGTGACCCGACCAATGAAATTCTTTTTGAAGGTTATGCGACCACGACGATTCCTGTACAATCTTGTGGCCACAAGATTCCAATCTTTGCACACCAAACGGAACAGTTTGCAGTAGTGGCCGAGCAACTCGGGGTCGACGGCTTCCAATATTTTTTCAATTACCTGTGAAAAAAGAAAAAACAAAATGCTACTTAATCGCATTTTTAATTAATGAGCAAACTGTGCTCCAGTCAGCTTACTTACATGATCAATTAGCAAAGGATGAAGTGTTGATGTTGAAGTGCATTCCCCTTCCATTATAGCTGGAGGAGAGCCACCACTGGAGCAATCAAACGCTTCCACTTCCATTTTAATGCATTTGTCGACTTAATTGGATTAAATCCTTCTCCAGCGCAGTTGTAGGTGTTTAAAAAAATGACTTGGTTTGGCTTGTCCCTTTTCCTGAGAAAAAATCAAGGACAACAATAAAATTTGATTTATGGATCAGTTAAGAAGAATTCGTTTTTAAAAGTTCCCACGGGTTTTGTGTGTTTGCTTCGAATTTTTATATAAAAAACAAAGTTGTAGTTTGTGAGAAAAAGGTACCTGACCTTTCTCATTCAAAAGATTTACCGAGGAAAAATACTGGATATTCANTTTCCTGAGAAAAAATCAAGGACAACAATAAAATTTGATTTATGGATCAGTTAAGATGAATTCGTTTTAAAAGTTCCCACGGGTTTTATGTGTTTGCTTCGAATTTTTTACATAAAAACAAAGTTGTAATTTTGTGAGAAAAAGGTACCTGACCTTTCTCATTCAAAAGATTTACCGAGGAAAAATACTGGCTATATTCATATCACAATTGTTCATTTCAAAGTTGTTTTCACTTCAACTGGTTTTTTATTCCGGGGGAAGAGGGGAATTTACTGAATTTATTCACAAGCAATTCTACTGCACTATTTATAAAGTGATACAATCATCTAAAAAATTACCAAGAATAATAATAGTATTTGCTCATTCTTATCGTTTTATTATTTCATGCTCAACAAGTTTAGAATTCAATTGCTATCTTTCTATTCTTGAATTGTAGGCTCCCTTTGTTCTTTACTATTTCCGAGTTTTTAAAACAATTGAAAATGCATGCACCGTAAAAATATTGCTGTCTACTTTTTTTTAGCTTACTTCAATTTCCTGTTTACAAATTGACAATACAGCTATTTCCTTTTTCTCAAAAATAAATGCAGGCAAATTCTTTGACCGTACTTTACGACTGTCTTGAATAGACTGGCTTAGTTTTTTGCTCTAAGTCCAATTCAATTCCTGTGGAATTTTGCATTGCACGTTTTTTTTTATTTTACACGTACGAAAACAAACAAAGTCCATTTTGATGACAGTAAAAAATATTTATACATCCTTAAGTTCGGCTAACCTGTGGTCTGGTAAGTAAATCAAACGTGTCAATCTTATCGTACAAAAATAAAATTGGTTTATGATTCCATGTCCAGCAAATACCTCAACACATCTATCTTTATCATGACAAGATAAGATTATCATGATTAAAATTGAAGCGAGTCGTAGAAAAAAATATAAATATAATTAGAACTGAAATGGAATGGACTTGAATGCTTTACCTACGCCCTAAAGGTCAAGTGGACTGCTCGACGTTCCAAAGGTGTAAAGAAAAGGTGTGTTTCGGTATGTGTGGCACTACACTCTCAATTTACCAAATGTAATTATAATGTTAATGTTTCACATTAGAAAACAATGTACTTAATTGTGCGATAAATACGTTTATCGTTTGCGCTTGGTTTTGGTCAAAATAAAATTCCTCGAGTAAGAAAAATGCTAAAACCTCCCATCAAGCTCTCAACCCAACTTAACTGACAATGAAAATTGGCAGGTCCAAAAACTGATCTCAAGTTGGCCTTGTGATTCGAAAATGTTTAACTCTTTTTCTTCTCCGCTTTGTCTGCCACGTCGGATCAGTTCAAGCACTCTGACATTGACTGACTCAACTACACAACATAACAGCCTCGCAATCCCGTCTTTAATTTACGACTAGGTGATGGTGACGGGCGCATCTTCATCTTCATACGCATGTGCAAAAGAAACAAAGAAAATCCCGATACATGTACTCTTGGTTCATATCTCTCTTGTTTCGTTTTTTTGTTTGTTGGACTTGAACCAAGTTTGCGTTTTTTGCGTCATGTCATGCCCGTAAGTACGAAAGGAAACCAGGATGTGGATGTAGATAAACAAGCTAACCTACCTACCTAAACGGTTTCCCGAATTCATAATCAAAAAATTTTTCAAAAAATCTGCTTAGTCTTCATTTTTTTTATTGTCTGATTTATCAATTGACTTAAAATAAAATTGCCACGAAGAACATGAAGCGCACAATAAATTAGATTTTTTGTGTCAAAAAGTAAAGGACCTAAGATGAAATAACGCACGTAAATTGATGACATAGGGCCGCCAACATGCTCCAAATCCATTTCCATCCACACGTCATCATCTTCATCATCAAAATTTAATGAATGTTGGAAACATTGCCAAATAATTTTTTTTTCTTCATGACTTTCCTTTCTTTATATTTATTCCAATTGGAATTGATGGGGGAAAACGTGTTTTCACAGTGGAAATGAAATGATAAATCAAGATGCACGCATTTTGTAATGGTCGCGTGTACTTAAAATCCAATTCGCAGATTTTGTGCAAGTACAAGGAACAAAGTACAAAATGGAAGAAAATTGAAAGGGCAAAGTTTTTTCGTGTTGAGAATGGCTATGCATTAAAAAAATTAATGACTCAAAGTTCAACAGGAAATGTGGTACATTATACCAATTCCTTTGAAGAAAGAAAACTCTTATGCTTTTTCCCTATCTCAGACTGCTTTGATGTTTCTGAAAATTTTTATGAGATTTTTCCCCATAAAAATAGAGGGATTTCAGATTGCAACGGAGATTAACCGTCATTTTTCCTGTGAAAATACTGCATGGATTTAATGAAACCCAGTTCAATTCTATGAATAGCTGCAGGCAACTCAAAAAAAAACTAGATTTGATATTTATATCATATCGGGCCAGGTCATGTATCAAAATATACTACATCATATATAAAAAAGCATTGCGGTCCAGGTCAGTTCAGAATATTTTCACAAGGGTAAAAAATAGTTCAATTCGTGTGTCGAGTGTCGACTATTGACTTTGTACTCCTTCCAATTCCCACTTTTTTGGAATTTCTTTCAGTTCAAGTGAACTGGATAAACTGACAGTGATAAGTAATCATAGTTATAATAATAATTGTGATTATGACTCATGCTCCAATCCTGATTCTCAGACAGAGTTTCTAATTAAGTATGAGAAGATTGAAACGAATGGTGGGAAGATTTTCGGGAAAAAATAATAGGTTTTGATTTTACACGCATAACACTTTCTTTTTGAACATGTCTAACATTTCTGTAAATATCCGTTTTATTTAATTTTCGTTCATTAATTAAATCAAAATTCTACTCTGGGCTTTTTTAAATTGCATACCTTTACCTACCCCATACATTTCATGTTCATCTCACGACCTTTACCTTCACTACAATTAGGAATTATGTATGTATCTAGCTACTAGACTTGTCTGACCTGATTCAAAGTGAGTAGGGATTGACCATCAAACAAATCAAGGACAAAATAGCGAAATTAAAGATTTACATAAGCAGTAGCATAGGTATTTATAAGAAATCAATAATCATAGTAAATTGATTCCTAAGAGCGGCATGCAGAAAAAATCAACCTGAATTTGATCTGCCGACTGCCAAACGTAACGTAACCATTCACTTTTGTTGTAGGTAATCTCTGACTTCACTTGATTGAGATGAGGATGAAGAGGATGATGTGAAGATACGTATGCATAAGCTTAGCAAGATGCAGTTCGCGTTTTTTATGCCAGAGCCGCTGATACTTTGCACTTTACCATCAGTAATCATGTATTGTAATGACTGACCAAACGAAACCACGAAAGTAGGTTCTTGAAATAAGGCCATAGAAGCAGGTATTATTCCATTGTAATGAAGCATTCAAAAATCTGTTTACACCAACAATGTCCCGTCCTGTCCATAATATAATCACAATACTTTTCATTCGAACCACATAAAAGTTCTACCTAATTTCAGCCTTGAAACAAACATCTTGTCTTGTGATAAACAAAAAAATGAACCTGTTTTTCTAAGCATTTTTTTAATACTCAGGTTTACTTTACCTGTCTCTGTCTCGAATAAACAAGATCCGTTCGCCACTAAAAGCCGGCTTTACGTCGAACTTTATTACTTAACTTGTTTGCAAGGTTATATAGTGCAACAATTAAACTTTTAGAATCTTAAAATTTTAGGTCTAAGAAACTATTGACGTTCACCAAATTCTTTGAATTTCACAGTTTGAGTACTTTCCGGAAACTGGATACACATGCACTCTTTTCAATGTAAAAACAAAGCACAAATTCCGCTTAATTTCAAGTTTGACGGTTTCAAAAAAAAACTGTCAAGTTATTTTTATAAACAAAATTAGTATGACCAATTTTTCTTCTCAAGTTTCTATTTTCACGTTTTCAAATAAAGATATCGTTTTTCAACCTCTGATCGATCTGCTCACCTTCCAACCAAACAATTGCCCACTTCTTTCTGCGAAGAAAGAAGAATAACAAATGGGAAAAGAGGATTGTGTATGAATCTTCTTTTATTTCTTAGAGAAAGAAAAACAGAATAGAAGAGGGTATTGACTACTGAACACTACCACAACTACAACTATTGCAAGAGTGAGCAGAACTGCGAAATAATAATATAACTTCAACATACATAACTTTACTATAGGACTCGACAACATAACATAAGTGCAATAATAATATTATGGATAAAGTCAAATTCGCATCGCAATTCGCAAACTCAGCGACTCAGCCTCTCGTTCTAACTCGTGAATGAAACTAGTTTGATGGGTTTGCAAAAAAAAATATTTATTATAAAGTCAAATTCGCATCGCAATTCGCAAACTCAGCGACTCAGCCTCTCGTTCTAACTCGTGAATGAAACTAGTTTGATGGGTTTGCAAAAAAAAATATGTATATGCCTAAGTATATTTGCAAGTGTGGCTTGGCTTGGTTTTGGTTTGGAGAGCAAAGGAGATAACCTATAGCATACTTTTTTGCGTGATAATAATATTCTGCACGCGGATTTCGTTAAAGCTTTTACATTTCAGCTATGTAGTTTGACTTGAATGAACTCGAAAAACAAAAACATTCGTCGCATTTGCATTCGTATTATCTCAGGCTCTTGCCTCCACTTCATGCTGCTAAAATAGATAGGAAAAAACATAAATATTTACATTCTCCTTAGGTATTTTTCTTGACTTTGACTTGTCCATTTACAGAAACG
This sequence comes from Seira musarum, assembly GCA_027743895.1. NCBI lineage: Eukaryota > Metazoa > Arthropoda > Collembola > Entomobryomorpha > Entomobryidae > Seira > Seira musarum. Next base: position 25,575 of record JAHZMX010001071.1, on the reverse strand, counting down.
CTTATGATGGCAGATGGCTTCTTGTTCATGCATTTTAATCTGGACGGGAAGGAACATCTCGTGAAATGAAACTTAAATACATATTCTTGTTTTTTCCCATGTTAATTTTCTTCGTGTTCTTATTAATTGCCATTCCATGTCATGTACAGTTCATTTCACTTGACATGACAGAAGCCAGAGCACTGACTTCTTCTGACTCTGACTCATGCATTTAATTAATCAGATTATGATTTTGTTTGGATTGTGATTACATAAAACTTTGACCGTCTTTTCATAATTAAAAGTATGTATTGTGACAAGATCATTTGATTTGATGGTACAGTACAAAGTCCAGTCCAGTCGGCTGGATACTTACAACTTGACGAAATACTTTTACTTTTGGCTACAATCAATACCTAATTGATTAAATTATGATTTATGAATGGGAAAATGGAAGAACAAACCCAAACTGACCTGACCTGATTGAACAGTATAATATTCTGATTGTGAGCTGACCTATCAACCCATCATATTTTGGATCATTAGCCAAAAAATTGCCAGAAAGATTCAGTAAAAATTGGTTTATTTTTTCTTTCAAACAAATTCACAATCATTATGCAATGAAATGTGTTTTGCCCCAAAGCGCATGAAAAAAAATGGAATGCGATACACAACAAAAAAACACGAAGGCACAATAATGAAAGGAGGACCATTTTTACTTTTGTGACAATCCAATTGTGACTGCAAAGAGTACATCACAGCCACTTTTGCTTATTGTAGGGCAGAGATTGTCAAACGTAGAGAATTGGTGCCACAATCGCACTCGTGGCGCAATTAACTTACTTTGCGGAGGGGAACATAACGTCACAGACATCATAACAGACAGCATATTGTTCTTCAGTCAGAACATTTCGCTTGCATTTGCTTTAAACATGTTTTACGAATCAAAAGAAAATGTGGGCAATACTTAATCACGCAAATGCGATTCACGTGGATTTAAGTACCTCTGAATTTTGTGGTAAAACAACGCAAAATGTGAACAACAAAAAATTCTAAGGACCCTTTTTTGCTAGAATTTTTTGGTAAAACAGTGATAGTATTTAAGGTAGTGCTTTGGCCTCATCCATAGAAGCGTTACGCAAAAATCTGGATTTTTTTGGACCCATTCACCTTTCCTTGACAAAATTTGAGGAAAGGCTCGTGACGCTCGAGCTAGACCTCCTACCCGCCCCGAAATAAAGGATTTTAAGTGGATGATCAAATAAAAATTCCAGTAGTAAATATATTATAATCCGATAATAAAACTTCGTATGACATGTCCGTATGCATTTATGGATCTTATGTCATGGACCGCTACAAAACGACGATGAATTTTGGATTTTAAAAAATATCTTAAGTCTTTATGTTTTGCTTTTGCACATTTAATACTGCTCGTTTTACTAGATGACGACAATACGGTACTTACCGACGACCTACACGTTATTAATGATTATGATTCTATTGCATGCAATTTTGATGCCACAAAATGAACCAAATTTCCTCATCTCAATCCTCTCAAACCACGCGAATGTCCACACGTGGTCTTAACATCAAATTAAAGTTTTGACCTCTTCGTTTTGAGAAGTTCAAAATAACAAATGAAATAATATCCATATCGCGTCAGTTTCAGGCATAAAATAATTGATTTGTATATATGCTTGACACGCAAATGGGCTCACTCACACGTCACTTTGTTCATGCTATAAATCATCCTGTCACTTTTTATGAAGATGCAATCACAATCGTAATTTTCAAATTTGCCAAGGTGCAAAATGAGCGGATGCATGTGTCAATCGAAGTGTAAAGACTTTCCCAATCATTACATGAGTTCTTCATAATCATAATCATACACTCTTCAAAATTCCATCTTGGAGGAGACCATGATCTTGCACAAACCATGTAATTTTAACATGCAGTCGCAGTCATCTGTGAACACTGCAACACTTTCATTTAAAAATCCAAGGATGCAATTTAGCAATGCTCACCTTGAGTGCAAAACTTAAACTTTAAGATTGTAACTCACTCAGATCAGGAGTGTTACAATTGTACGTAATTTTCTGCAATTTGCGCAATCATAGATAGGTAACACTTAGGCGTGGGTGGGGGCCAATAATTATGCCTGAGTTCATCTGAAATTTATAATATAGCATTATGCAAATATCCTTGAGATATTAGTTTGCCTGCGCATCTGCCACTAGTCGCTTCATTTATCGGTTGGATAGCTAAGCTATGCAATTAATTGCAAATGAAAAATTCAAATTAACCAACAGGATAGTAATAAAATGCATGAATGCACCTAAACTACCTGTAAATAAATAATGATCAGATAAATCATGATCGTAATAGTCAAGGAAGTGTACATGATTTAATTTGCATTTTATCGCACCCTTTATTGTAAGTAATAAAATAATATTCAACAATTCAAGTTATCTAAAATGAAATTCCTATACATAGATTGAAGGTTGTAACTCAACACGTATTCATGAAACCGTTAAAAATTGCTGGATGGAATTAACTTGTACTTGCTTATTTAATGTGCATCTATTCTTGGAAAGGAATTACCTATGCATCATAATGCGCTTTGAAATTCTCAAAATCCTTGACTGGACTGACTATACTTAAACCATAAACCATACATTGTTTGATAACAAATGAAAAGATAATTTTCTTGGATGACAAGAAAAGCACTTGAAGTTTAGGCTGAGTTTCATGACGAAAATTATGGAGATTTATCGTGTTAATATTCCCTGGCTTTACTTATGTAAACATGCAATACCACCAGTGAAGTAAATGTACGTGGATCTATTTAATCTTTGTTTGAGTTGAATGAAAAGATTTATTTTTGTATTCTTTGTGAGGGAAGTTCATGTCCATCACATTCACTGACCTTCAATCTCCACATCACTTCACGCATGCAAATGCCGGATACTTACCGTTAAGAGCTGCATAATAATCTCGTATTTACGGACTCAGGCTCAACTTAATCCAAAACAATTGGTATTGGTATTTATTTATGAGTTCATTTCATTTCATGTTGAAACTCCTTAAAGCCGGTTTTTTTTCTTCATGGATTTTGGCATTCATGTGGTACCTACATAACCTCTACTTGGTAAAATTGGTATTGTACGGTGCCATTATTTTTTTAATGATATTTTAACATCGCACGTGAACCAAAATAATTTGAATCTGGAATGATGATGATGATGATTACGATGATATGTAATGTTTTCTTCTTCAGAAATGAGAATGTTGCACCTGCAAAACAAAATGTATTTTACTGTTCGTTCAGTTATATTTACGACAGGCCACACGAAATACCGTGAGATGATGAGATGAAACCAAATCAAATCGGTTCATATTTGTTTTTGCTGAAATAAAATTCGGAGTTTGATTACGATTGGCGAAAAACAAGGGCTGGTCTGGCCTCGCAAACTGGTTGGGCAACATGTCACAGTTTCAAAGTTTCTTGTACTTTTCCTAAAGGAAGGAGAAGGGTGCCATCAAATCAAGAAGGGTGACATGACAGTGATGAAGTGAAATTGATTAAAATAGCATAAATATTCTGAAGGGACAATAAAATACAAAACAGTTTTCTTTCGTGGAAAGTCAAGTGAACTGAGTGAGCTAAGGATGAGATTAGAAAAAGTTAAATGAACTCTTTTGATGACGATTGACGATATCTTAATCCGCCTACTCATCTTACAAGAGAAACTAGTTCACATCTTGATACGTTACAAGGACAAGTTTCCTCATTGCAGAGCAATTCAAAAGGGTTCATTTTTATCCATTCCATAACAAGGAACTTATTTTTTTCAGAACGAAGAAGCTATATTAAAGCCCCTGAGCCGGCCTTAGAAACGAGCTCAGTTCTATTCTTCAGGTCGTGGAGAAAGGAACAGAATTAAAATCAAGTGAAAATATTCAAATCCTGGGAAATGGGGTGGAGTAGTCGTAGGAGTAAAGGGGGCATCTTGCCTCTAATTTCGTTATTCAATTGTGTAAATATCCTCCTGGTTCAGGGGAATGTGGTCCCTCCAAACCCATTGAAACCGGTGGGTTTTCAAGGTTCACAATCACAAGCTTCGGAAAACCAAGCGAAGCAATATCTTCAAGAGTTGGAGACCAGGTACTCTGCAGCTTGTAATCGGCAAATTTTAACGAGATGGGATTACATCACAAACGTCACTGATGCAACTTCAAAAGCTTCTGTAAGTACCTTAATCGAATCAAAATGGTTATGATTGTGAATTGTGATCAAAATCTCTATTAAATTCCAGACGGATGCGGATACGGCCTACTTGAATTTCCAAGCTCAGATCCAGAAAGAGATCTTGACAAGGTTCCCGAACTGGAAGGATTTCAAAGATGAGAAGATTAAGAGGGAGTTTAAGTACCTGGCTATTAGAGGACCTGCATCAATGCCTTCGGGGGATGTGGCTGCGGTAAGTACATACTTTTGGGGCAAAATGAGAACAACTAGTTTTGATTTGATTCTGGTTCTGTTAGATGACGAAATTGCAAGGAGAGATGGAATCTGATTATTCCACAGCTGCCGTCTGTGAGTACAAGAATCCATCCAAATGTACCTACCGCTTGGATCCGGGTATGCACCTACATCACCGACAAACATTTTTATAGAGACTCTAAACGCTTTACTTTTTATGAAACAGAAATCGAGAATATCCTGCACGAATCTCAGGATCCCGACGAACTCGCCCATTATTGGATCTGCTTGGCATGACAAAATGAGTGAAAAAGTGCCCCCAACAAAATTCCAACGATTCCTTGCCTTCCAAGCCGCAATGGCCAAGTCGAATGGGTTCAAAGATATGAGCGAGATGTGGATGGTCTCTTACGACGATGAGACGCCAGATTGGACTTCCAACAAATTCAAGGAGCAAATGATGGAACATTGGGAAGAGATCAAGCCGATGTATGAAACTCTTCATGCCTATGTCCGTATGAAACTGAGACAACAGCCGCAATACAAGGGAATCATTGACAAATGCGGCTTTATCCCTGCGCACCTTACTGGGAACATGTGGGCACAGGTAGGCTTTTTTCTGGATTAGGATCCTGTAATAAAAGTTTGAAGACATTAGAATTATTTTATTTTATTCAATTTCCAGAGTTGGACTCAACTGGACAAACTTACAAAGCCGTTCCCTAACGCGCCATCTCTGGATGCAACAGACGCTATGATTAAAAATGTATGAAGGAATGAGTTTTTGGGATTTGTGAGAATGAGATTTGTAGGTAATTAAGTAATTTTTATTTGCAGAACTACACAGTTCTAAAAATGTTCCAAGAGTCTGACAAATTCTTCACTGATCTCGGTCTTCTTCCGATGACTGAAACTTTCTGGAATAATAGCATGCTGGAACGTCCCTCAGATGGGCGTGAAGTGGTTTGCCATGCCTCTGCTGAAGACATGTGTAAGTCTTTTTAATCTTTAATTAAGTTTAAGTAATTGATTTAACAAAAATGAATATCGAATTCATTTTTCAGGTTTGGGCAAGGGGAGCCGTGATTTCCGGTAATGCATTAATTAAAATTAGTAATTAATTAATTAAAGTTAATGACGTATTAATTGGGTAATTTTTATCTCAAAGAATTAAACAATGTACCAAAGTCAACATGGATCATCTCGTCACCGTTCACCACGAAATGGGGCATATTGGTACGATTAGCGTATTCAATTGGTTTCTTGATTTTTTACTTCATTTAATTTTTTTAAAAATTCCATTGCAGAATACTTTCAGCAGTACACCAATGAACCCTACATCTTCCGAGAAGGAGCAAATCCAGGATTCCATGAAGTAAGTAGGCTAAAGGCAAACAGAAATGGTTACTGTAAATTCAACGTAATTCATTATGAATTATTTTTCTAGGCAATTGGAGATGCATTAGCTTTGGCTGTGGTCACACCAAAACACTTGCAATGTGTATTAAAACTGGACCTTGGCCTTGAAGCCTCACTTTGCAGCGATAAGCCTGTGGCTCGAGCTCCTGGAGAAGTTACCGAAACAGACATCAACTATCTTTATGTGACAGCTTTGAAGAAGGTAGTGGCAGTGCTAAAAAATATTGTAAATTGTTTTGCAATTCTTGCTTAATTAATTATCCTTTCATTTTTCACAGCTCGTCCACATTCTTCAATTCCAATTCTATGAAGCTATGTGCATTGCTGCAGGGGAATTCGATCCACAAAATAATAGTTCGAAGCCATTATACCAATGCGACTTTGCTGGAAGTAAAAAGGCTGGAGAACTTTTGGGGTAAGTGAGAAACAAGACGACATTCCACTGCAATTGAATTTAAAGGAATGACTGAATGAGAATGAATTTATTTTTAGGAACATGATGAAGCTCGGTTTCTCCAAAGGTTGGCCGGTGGCCCTCGAAGCGATAACCGGAAGCAGGAAAATGTCCATCTCATCCTTGAAGAATTACTTGCAGCCACTTTTGGACCACATGGAGAAGGAATTAGATACGAATGGGGAAGTACCTGGTTTTGCAGATAGTTGCGAAGATCTTGCAAAAAATTATTTGCAACACGTTTACGAACAGAAAGCTTCTAAGCTTGCGGAGGAATCTGCACAGGCTGAGTGGAGCTACGTTACGAACCTGAAGAACACCACTGCTCGTAACTTATCAGAAGAATTAAATATCAAAGTTGCCAATTTTGATAAGAACGAATGGAAACGATTTATCCGGCATATTGACATTGATTCCATCAAGGATCCAGCTGTTAAAAGGCAACTCAAAATTTTAAACGTGATTGGAGCTGCTGCCCTGCCCGAAGACAAATTAAAAAGGGTGAGAATATTTTTTTCAAAATTTGCTTTTTAATGCTTAGGCATTTTAATTGAATAGTAATTTCCTTTGAAATTCCTCAGTACAATAAAATTGCAACGGAAATGACGGAAATCTACGGAACAGGAAAAATATGTCCATTTAAAAAGCAAAACTGTGACCTGGAAAAGGAAGGTCTAGACTTGAATCCTGGAATAGAAAAGATCCTGATTGAAAGCCGGGATTACGATGAACTCAGCTACGCCTGGAAGGCGTGGAGAGATGTCACTGGAAAGAAACTGAGACCTTTGTATAATGAATATGTTGATCTTGGAAATGATGCTGCAAGACTCAACGGTTTGACTTTAACAAAATTATAACTGTCATCAGTAATCATGTGTTACCCTCGATCTCAATTGGTTAATTAATTTACAATTAGGCTTTAGCAGTTTGAAGGAAATGTGGTGGAGGCGATATGAATCTGGAACTTTCCAGGAGGACTGTGAAAAGCTTTGGGGTCAAGTGAAACCGGTTTATGAGGAGCTCCATGCGTATGTCCGATACAAGTTGAGGCAGATTTACCCTCAAATTGGAGAAAATGACCCGATTCCTGCACAGCTTTTTGGTAATATGTGGTCACAATCTTGGGAACACTTGAACGATATCATGGCCCCATTTCCAAATGCATCCAAGTTTGATGTCACTGAAGCTCTTAAGCAAGTACGTTGATGTCTGGTGCAACTCATGAAATTCTTAATCACTCAATAGGTTTCTAACTTGTGGAAAATAATTTTTGCAGAGATACACTCCAGACTTGAAGGGTGTCACTGGAATGTTTGAAGCAGCCAATGAATTCTTTACCAGTATTGGACTTTTGGATATGAGTGTCTCATATGGCCCCAAAGCGCAGTTAGTCAAACCCAAAGACAGAGAAGTCGTTTGTCATGCCAGGTAGGAATTTGTGTTCAGGAACAATTGCATTGTATTTTAAATGGAACTTTAAAAAAATACGTAATTAATTTTATTTGCAGCGCTTGGGACTTCTCAAACGGAAAAGATTTTAGAATTAAAATGTGCACCAAAGTCAACCAAGAGGATTTCGTTACTATTCATCACGAATTGGGACACATCCAATATTACGAAAATTACAAGCATTTGCCTGTCACGTTCAGGACTGGAGCCAACCCAGGTTTGTGAAATTAAATTAGTCAAGAAGATTTTTACTTTTGGAATTACTTTTTTCTCACGAATTGTTTTCATTTTTTGTTTCAGGTTTTCATGAGGTTTGTTTGGAGTCGCAAGATATGATTTTAAAATTCAACTATTGTACTTTAATTGGTTCTGTTACCGTTGAATGAAATAATTTCAGGCAATTGGAGATGTAATGGCTCTGTCTGTGAGCACACCGAAGCACATGGGTAAAATTGGCTTGACCCAGAACGTCGACCAAATTTCGGAAGAGTCCACTTTAAATTACTTGATGCAAGTTGGATTGGAAAAGGTACAGAGGAGGAATTAATTAGAAATTACAATATCGTTTTTATTTTTAGAACAACATTTTGTGAACTTTTGCTTCAGATTGCCTTCCTGCCTTTCGGCTTCCTCATTGACTCGTACAGGTGGAAAATGTACGATGGAACCATTCCTCGATCAAACCTGACTTATGAATGGGTGAAAATGAGGTATAAAATGAAAAACAATTAAATTATGGTACAATTAGAATAATGCAACTTCAAATTGATTTCAGGAACGAGTACCAAGGCATCATTCCACCTGTTGTCCGAACTGAAGATGATTTCGATCCTGGTGCAAAATACCACGTTCCAGGTAAAGCACGTTTAGAACTTGTATCAATAGCGTTCTGACTTAAATAAAACTTATAATTATTTATTTCAGGCGATATCCCCTTACATCAGATATTTTGTGAGTCACATTCTCCAGTTCCAACTCTATAGATCTCTCTGCAAAACCGCTGGAGAATACCCTGCTCACCCGTTACACGAATGTGACTTTTACCAAAATCAAGCTGCTGGACAGCAACTCAAGTAAGTCATCATATCATTTCATTTAAATAATCTCAATCCAATTACTCCAAACTAGAAATAATTATTTTTGTTCTTAGAAAACTACTTGAAGCCGGTTTCTCAAAACATTGGCAAGTCACGCTGAACGAAACAATTGGAACTGATCGAATGGACGCTTCAGCAATCCAGGAATATTTTGCCCCCCTTGAGAAGTTCTTGAAAGCTTATCGAGAAGAAAAGAAGTATCCAATCGGATGGTCTAAAGACGCATTCCAACAGTTTGTTAAGCCTAGTTCATAATTACAATTAATGGATTGGATCTCAAAGCAAAATGACTTGACTTGATTAAATTGGATTTTTTTACAAAAAATAACTTTACTTCTAGAATTCCAAAAAAATGTAACAACCACAATTACCTTAAAGATTTTTAAGAAACAAAAGTATTATAGTCTCTCTCGCCTTAAGTCATTTTTAATTTACTTTTTGTATTTGTAATTGTAACAGACTTGAATTATTGAAACTTTAGAGAAAAATAAAAACGGAAACACTAACGGTATTACATTACTGCGATAATATTTTTGCGCTATTGACTCCTGTACAACAATTGCTTTTCCAAATGTTCCGCATTCAATGTTCCATCAATCGATTGACAGTCTTTGTTGAACACGGAGTAAGCACTCACTTCACCTTTCTTTCTCCTACTTTTCCGAGTGTTCCAGTAAATAAAAACTAAAGAGGAAATTGTGAAAAACACTGCACCAAATCCTATCTTTACGTAACGCCATGAAGACAAATAGCCAAGTGAGGAATCTCAATAATATCACAGAGTACATTAACCACTTCGCTTTAGGATTGACTGGAGTTGGAGATGAAGTTGAGGTTCCAGATTGTTCTTCACCTTCGTCTTCATCCTCTTGGTCCCTGTTATCTTCATCATTCCATTTTGGGAGCAGGGCTTCACAGAGAGAACGAGTCCAAGAGTCTGTGGTCTTTTTAATTTTTGCCTTCAATTCAGCCTTCTTCTCTTCCATCTGCTTCCTCCGTCGGAATTTCTCCAGCTCTGATTCCATGATTTAGACTGGAATAATTAATGGCAAAAAGTAATTTTAAAAAACGAAAAATATTTGATTTCATTGTTGAAAACCAAAATATTATAAAATTATAATTATGAACTTACCCGATTCTCCTTTTTTCTTAGTATTTGCAAAGGAATTAGAATTACTTGAGTTAGTTTAAAAGGTAATTAAATAAAGGATCGAGTAGATCCGATAAATTAATGAAAGCAGTTACTATTACAGTTACGTACAGTTGGAATATGGTCTCTGATCGGCTCGCAGAATTCTGTTCAGCTGACTTGCCTTGTCATTGTCATTCACACTCGCACACATTCCTTTGCTCAAGTCTGACTCAAAAACGAACATAAAAAAATCTCTTTGTATGTGCAATAAAAAATGCTCGTGATATAATGTTGCAATGAAAAGTGCATAAAAAAGAAAATCACTAGCAATTTTTTAAATGAACAAACTTAACATTAAATATTATTTAATTACACTTGGATTGGGATCATAATTTCATTTTCATGTTCATTTCATGCAAAAAATGTAGGAATCAGAAATGCAATATTAATATTTAAATATTGCATTATTTTAAATATTAATATTAAGTAATGACAATCAATCCGCGCTGGAGTTGGAGCCCGAGCCGTTGGAGGAGGGATCACGTTCATCGTCATCATCGTCAACGCGAAATTGATCCATGTTCATTTCATCATCATCATCGTCGATCACAGTGAGGTCACTTGAATTGCTAACGGATTTCATGTCCTCGTCTTCATCTGGGGACGACATGCCCAATAGCTTCATTCTCTGGAAAGTTTCGTAGAACATAATCTGTGCGTAGAATTCCTCATCCTCCTTGTAGCTTTTCCTGTAGCCTTCATCCTTCTTTAATTTATCAAAATTCCTGAAATGAGAATTAATTGAATATAAAAATGAAGTTCGAAATGAAGGAAATAACTCAGCAGATCAGAGTTTAAAATACGGACTTTGTGATAAAATCCCTGAATTTTGGTGCAGCCCTGTCAAAATCGATGATTCCAGCCTTCGTGAGCTCCACAGCGTCAATGAAAGTTTTGAGGGTTAGATGATCCAGGAAAATTAGTTCGACTTTCTCCTGCAGCTCCGTAATTTTGAGATCACGGGCGGTCTTTAACGATCCTCATAATCACTCCGGATTTCGACTTTTTCAATTGCACGCTCACCTTCCCCGTCTGACAAAATTTGAGAATCACGTTTAGGATTGATTCGGAATCAATGACTTCAGACAAGTCTGGTGTTTGGTTATTATCCCCCTCAAAATATGACTTGAAGACTGGAGAGCAAACTGAAAATGAAATATTAACCAAGATAAAAAATGTTGAAATCAATTAAATTAAATACTTCAGATGTTATTTAATATTAGTACTTGATAAGCGCAATGAATCCACGTTGATTGGCTTGTGTCCGAATAGGATAACTCTGTCCAAATTCGGAGGACCATCTCCAATGGGATACGAACCCTGGATTACAGCGACTTCATCCGGTGGCACGCTTTGTTCCTCTCTCTTCACCTGAGAGCTTTCATTTTCCTTCTTCGTTTCTTCCAGTTCAAAAGGCATAAATACTTGGATTACTACTTTGAAGGATATCTTTTGCGAGAGATCTCCCAACTTGTACATCGGGATATACTTGTCATATCCGATTTTCCGACATGTTGGGGAAAGCTCAATCATGGTACTTCCTAAATTAAACACAAAATTAAAAAATCTTTCATGAGAACAATTTTATTAATTTTTAATTGCAAATTGCCAGTAATAAAACTGACCTTTGGAGTAGACCGGTACCACCGTCGGTTGGTTCGTGTCCATAACGTGAATGTACAAGTTCACATTCATTTCTTCTTTCACTGAAGATAGGAGATTGACCCAAACTGAAAGAAAACGATGGTCCCCTTCTGGACACTTCTCCACAAAGTTTGTATCCAGTTCAATTTGCCTAAAAAGAAGTAAAATTATTTTGTAAAAATGAATGTCGAGACTCGGATTCCAAAGTCATTTTGCCTTACCATCGGCTGTCATACATATCTTTGGTACGGTACACCTTGGATTTTAGGATATTCTCGCCATCCTTCGGAATCAAGTCTGCCTCCCAATCCAGAATGCCTTGCACTATTCTCTCCTAAACCAACCAGAGCGAAACCGTTAATGGAAGAAGGTCGTTAGTGCTAAAAAAAGTTATTTAGTATTACCTTATGAGTTTCTCTGTGCACCACCTCCCCTCTCGGCTTATGCTCTGGTTTGAAGAACATCTTTCACTTCACTTGACTTCACAATCAAATTCGATAAATCAGTTTTCAAGCTCAACCCGGAATTTTATTTGGGCGAAATTACTGAAAATTAATGTCCGGGGATAAATTAATTTCGTGAACGCCTTCCAGCAATGCAATGCAATTGTATGTGGCAATAGTAACGAGCAAAGAATGAGTTCTTTCATCTCAAAAACGTTTTTTCACCTTTTTTTCTTTGCATGAACATGAACACACTTTATTTTGTCTAGAGGAATGAATGTGATGTACATACAATTAAATTCGTAATGTAAATGTATTTAGGAATTATGCATACAATTTCCCTAAACGGCCCAACTCGTTTTCGTCTGTATTATCTTGAATTATCCAAGAGTTTCGCTGCAATGACAAATCATTAAAATGTAAATGGGAAGAGACTTTTTTTTTAAATTGTGACACAACATGACTCACATGAGCAGTGATCCCCTGGTTCCAGGACATGATGCAATATGCAAAGTCTACGATGCCAAAGAAAACGTTGAAAGTCTAAGGAGCACATATCCTTGAAAATGTGTTCGAGTAAGACTTCCTCTCTGAAGATCAGAAAAAAAATTAATGAAGATGGTGACATGATTCGTATGACTTTCCATGTTCATTTTACCTGGATCCCGCGCTAACCGGGAAGTAATCGGGGACACTCATCTCAGGCTGATTTGGATCAACATATCCCCCTGCTCCTTCCGTGTCATCAAAGTTTCTGATAATCGTGTCCTGCTCTTCAAAGAGGTCTTCGAAATTGTGGTGTTCCTCGAGGTAGATGAGTGCCTCCTTGTGCTTCTTTATCTCTGTGGCGGCCAGCGTCAATTGGAAATTGTCCACGAGGACAGCAACGAACAAGCTTTAAAATTAAAATTCTAAATGACTAACGGAATTTCTCAGGTAAAAGAAGGAAATGGAGGATGCATGTTCCTACTTGAGAAAGACAAATGTTTTCGATGATGATGTAGAAAACGAGATAAATGGACAATATCCAGTATCCAACAGTTGTGTTGTTCATTTGCTCCAGTACTTCAAACCAGTCATCAGTTGTCAAGAGCTGGAATAAAGTGATGAAGGAATAGCCAAGCGTTCCAAAGAATGTGGGACATTCTTCTGAGAACAGGCCACGTCCCATTACCGCAAATACGAACATGAAGAGGAGCATCAAGACGGCGATGGAACCTATGGACATACCTCCATTAATTTCTCCAGAAAATTCGGAGCCATTTTAAAAAAGAACATAATTCATACCCAATGAAAGCATGCTCTGGAAGACGGTGGTCACAATAACTTGTAAATTCGGTAGAAACTTGATTATGCAAAGTAACCGTAAAGCTCTCAAACTCTTCAGCACCTTGAAGGCAATGTGCTGATTTATATCCACGCTCAGTGCAAGGGATTTTGTGATTAGCTCAACGGAAACCTCTCTGGAATGAATAAATTCATGAAGAATTTTTATTTCACTTAAAAAAATATTTTGATGATTTTTTAAAACTTTTGTACACAAAATTCACGACAATGATCAAAATGTCCAGCAGATTCCAGGGTTGTTTGAAATAGTCTTCTTTGTAAATAATTAGCTTGAATGTAGCTTCCGCAACGAATATCCCAACAATACAGTTATCCAGAACAATTAGAGGAAATGCTGTCAAAAGTAATTGTGATTATTTAAAAAGAACTCGTGATTTGTGATTATTTTAGTTTTGAAGCATTCCCTTACAGTATTTGATGTAGATGTGTTCAAAAGTGAGCATAAACACTCCAATAATGGAAACTATGATGGTGACCAACATGAACCTCACAAAGAATTTGCTGTTGATAAATTCATAAAGCATTTTCCTCCGTTCGTCTGCATTATGCAAATACTTTTCTCTGTATTTGTTCTCCTCAAACGCATCCTTCAAAGCTTGACGCTCCAGTTTGTCATCGCAAAGTTCGAGAATCATTTGGAACTCCTTTTCCGTGACGTTCGACCTAGTTCGGAACATTGTTGCCGCACACTTCGCCACATATTTGGGATCGGCGAGAACCTTCTTAAGAGGAGGATAAATCTGCACAATTGCCGCCTCCTCTTCAGCTTGAGTGCGGAGGAAGAGGGTATCAATTCCGTTATTTAGGATTTCATCATTCTTCTTCTCAACTTCCTTTCGGATTCGTTCTTCCTCCGCCTTCTGAGCCCGTTCTTCCTCCGTCTCCTCAATTTCTAATTCTTCCGGGTCCATTTCGCTGTAACGCTTCGTTTTCACGTTTTCATCGACATCTTTGTAACGAGCTATTAGCATTTCGTCCAGTTCCGTATGTTCCCGGAGCACTTTGAGACGTTCGTAGTGGGACTGCATGCATTTCAGCATTTCATGAACCCGAACTCGTTGTACAAAGTCCTGTCAGTCAAACAATTAAATTCGAATTTTAATGTGAAAACTAAAGGAAAGTAGCAGTAGCAGTTGCACACCTTCCATCTCATCTCCAATTCATCCCCATAAACCGTTTCATTCGCATCCAACTGAACGTCTTCCTCTTTCTGCAAGTTTGTCACGTTCATATAACGTCGAATGCCTTTCTTTTGCGCCATTTTAGAGTTTATCTTCGGTTTTCACTCACATTTGCAATCACAACTACTAACAACAACACAGTTGGTTGTATCATGTCTCGGTTTCGACATCCGGTTACAACGATTTTTTTTTCACTAACTGCATGTAACTATGAGACTTTTATTTCATTTGAATACAATACAGTCCAGTCCAGTCCAGTCAAGGACTCCAGTGAGTTTTTTTTAAACTGCTCGACGTTGACGTTATTGAAATGCTAAAAATGTCTACAATCACAGCAGTAGTGACAACACTTCTTCTGGCAAGTGCATTATTTATTGCCTGGGGAAATGTTTATGCTGATGAAGAAGGTGAAGCCGCGGTAGAAAAGCGTTCTTCTTCTCCACCTCCTCCAAAGGAAGAAGAAGAGATTGAAGGACGGGAAAAAGGGAGTTTAATGAGATTTACTTTCACCGATGGCGATAAATATGGTAAAGGACGTTTGAAATTAGTGATTTTAGTTTATTATGCACTATAACATTGTTTTTGGTTGGAGTAGGACCAAAGGGCTGGACACGCGATATCAAACCAACGAACGGTCTTACCATAAGCATACAAAAACTCGCGAATCTCGAGAAACCTGATTTGGAGATCAATAATTGCAAATCGAACTGGATGTCCCCAATCAATATCCACACGAAATATGTGATTGTGCCTGAGGTACTTATTCGGGTGAAACTATCCAAATATTTGGAAGTGATTAATTTAATAATTTAATTTGTGAATATGCAAGTTAGGGAAAATAGCAGAAGCACCGGGAAGCGAAAGCGGAACTTTCCCGGAGACTTTAATCATTGCAGCGAGCGACCAAGGCATACAGGACGAAGTCTGGGAATTTGCTCATCCCACAGAAAACTACAACGGAAGTATGAATGCTCTTGAAATGCTATTCTGTTTTAAACAATTAAATTTATTAAATTTATAGTTGAAATTAGGTCGACGAATATGGGCGTGATGCAAATGATGGATAATTTCGACCCAATTGGTAGAACGGATCCATTCGTGACCTATGACTTCCACTTCCTCACAATTTATTACTGCAACCTTAACGAAGCTCCGGCACACCGTTCAATGCACCAAATTGATGGGAGGCGATTCCCACTGGAACTTCACTTTGTCTTCATGAAAACTCATGACGGACATGTGGACTGGTTTGAGAAGGACAATAGCGTTCCTATGATGGCCCCGAAGAATGAAGACAACGTGGAATCTTTAGGACACTCCCTTTCACAGTACTACCAAGGAAAATACATTGTCGTGATAGTCGTAGTTCAAGGGGAGGTTGGTATTTCAGCAAATTATAATTGTACGAAAAGTGAATTGAAGTGAAATTAAAATAGTTTTTTGTTTTCGTTGTGCAGTTGGGCAAAGAAGAGAATCGGTATTTCCAGCCGGTCGTGGAAGCCGCAAAGAAATTTTATGGAAAGGATTTCGATGAAAATAGACTGGATGACACGAATAATGTCGTGATAAGGACACCATGGTCTCCATCTTGGCTTTTTCCAGATTCATCGGATTATTATTATTACGATGATGCAAGTTTCCCTGTCCCACCTTGCTGGAAAGTATCGCGATACTACATCATGAGGAAAAGGATCAAGATTTCTGCTGTTCAGGTATTTCTTTAACCCCTTCCGTGCAATAGTAAATTTAATTTAATTCCTGAACTTTGATTTGACGGCAGCTTGCAGCTCTCACAAATATCAAAACAGCTCGTGAGAAAAACGCCGAGTACACCATGACCTGCACACATTCCATCCTCCAACACGAAATCCTCACGGGGGAAGTCACACTCAATCTATTAGAGTTCGTATTAAACGGAGATGATAAAAAACCCCGGAGTCCGGAGGAAACTAAAGAATGGCAGAAGAACAGAAGGAAAATGGAGGCATTCAGACAAAGGCTTAAAGGCGCTGCTGTGATCAATGATGTTGATTCAGACCAGAATGGAGGGGTTACAAATAGAATTGCGCTTACGCTACTTTATTTACATTGCATAATCTTAAACCCCGGAGTCCGGAGGAAACTAAAGAATGGCAGAAGAACAGAAGGAAAATGGAGGCATTCAGACAAAGGCTTAAAGGCGCTGCTGTGATCAATGATGTTGACTCAGACCAGAATGGAGCGGTTACAAATAGAATTGCGCTTACGCTACTTTATTTACATTGCATAATCTATTGTTACAAAAACTACTTCTTTCGGTTACAAATCAATCCAAGCAAATTATAAAAAACTGTGTCAGGTATCCTATCCTCAACCTCTTTAATTTTTGTTGAAATGCGTGCATACGCATCCTCCTCGTATTTCTCATACTCTTCTGGAATCCCAAGTGTTCTGTAGAGGGATTTCACTTCTTGAATTTTTCTGTTATCATCAGTTCCGTACACTTCTTTGAGGTAGGTTAACTGCTCGGGAGTGCATTTATTCTTGGCCGTGACAAAAAGCCATGAGCATTTGCAGTCTTGAATGTCAGTTCCAATTTTCCCAGTAACTTCCTCATCTCCAAAACAGTCGAGGTAGTCGTCTTGGATCAGAATGGAGGGGTTACAAATAGAATTGCGCTTACGCTACTTTATTTACATTGCATAATCTATTGTTACAAAAACTACTTCTTTCGGTTACAAATCAATCCAAGCAAATTATAAAAAACTGTGTCAGGAATTCTATCCTCAACCTCTTTAATTTTTGTTGAAATGCGCGCATACGCATCCTCCTCGTATTGCTCATACTCTTCTGGAATCCCAAGTGTCCTGTACAGGGATTTCACTTCCTGAATTTTTCTGTTATCCTCAGTTCCGTAGATCTCTTTGAGGTAGGATAACTGCTCGGGAGTGCATTTATTCTTGGCCGTGACAAAAACCCATGAGCATTTACAGTCTTGAATGTCAGTTCCAATTTTCCCAGTAACTTCCTCATCTCCAAAACAGTCGAGGTAGTCGTCTTGAACTTGGAAAAAGTATCCAATGTCCAAAGTAATCTCCTCCATTTTTTTCCAAAGTTCTGAATCCGAGATCCCTGCCATAGCCATTGTAAGGGCGATTGGGAGGTAAGTTGTGTAGTAACTTGTCTTGTGCTTCACGATCGCTGAGTAACGTTCCATTGTATAACTTACAGAATGGAGAAATATTTATCAAATGAAAAGCCTGGATTTGAAGGAATTTATGTTTAACGTTTTAAACTTACTCATCCATATCTCTTTCCTTTCCTGTTTTTGTATCCAAACTTTGCCCCAAAACTGTTTGGTAGGTCGCTTTTAAAAATAAACTGACAAGTTTATGATGATAACTTTTGTTCTTGAAGTAGATCTCCAGAATTTCATAGACAGTGTGCTCGAGTATGTAGGAGTCGTTGACAGCAATCACGCCCATATCCTTCACTTTGTACCAACATGGTCTCCCTCGTCTTGTTTCACTGCCGTCCATTATGTCATCAGCAATTAAGAAGGAGGCTTGCAACTGAGAAA
Source organism: Seira musarum (assembly GCA_027743895.1). NCBI lineage: Eukaryota > Metazoa > Arthropoda > Collembola > Entomobryomorpha > Entomobryidae > Seira > Seira musarum. The sequence continues at coordinate 7,328 of JAHZMX010001071.1, read as the reverse complement.
TCAAACAATTTTTTAAAAACTGCATTCACATTCCATTACATTTTAGGGCAGTCAATTACGATTTCGATGCACCATCCCAACACGTAAGCCAATTTCATATCCTCCTCGGATGGACTTTCCACCAAGCATTTGTAAGTCATTGGGACCATTAAGCCCCTGGAAATTCAGAGTTGAAGTCACTCGTTAAATGGGGCACAATGAGATTAATTCCTGAACTGGACATTACCTGACTTTCTTGCCGTGAGGCACGTTGTAGTACATCATCGCCTCCAATCGTTCCAGTGTCTCTGGCATGTCTGCGTATGCTCCATCACTAATCAAGTCCTTAACGATTTGTTCAAAGATCTGTTCGAAATCCACTATTTCATCTTTCGTTAATTTCGTCGACTGTGAGTGCGACTGCGACTTGGTGGAAATGATGGTATGAACCATTTTTTAAGAAAACTTGAAAATCAATTCAGAACACCTTCTTGGCAAATTAGACTTGAGGAATGAGGGGAAACTAATTTTTCCTCCAGTATTTATATCAACATTCTTTTTTTGTAGTTTGGATTTTGCAATTTAATGGTGCAATTTGCGATCATCCCTCTCATTAATATAAAAATATGTACTTCAACTGGTTCAGAATCAGAATTGTTTGAATTTTCTACATTGCTTTACGTTTTTATTATTCAGAGATAATTTTAGTTGTAACAAGTTGCTGAAACTCCTGTACTTAACTACGTAGGTAGCTCATTATTCCTCAAATCATAGTTCATTGTCATTCCAATTTGGTAAGAAACTTGGGAAAATTGACTGGAAAACACAATCTCATTTACGCAATCCAGTGTCAAAATTCTAGAAAATTACGCGGAGGGGAGTAATAAAGATACTTTGGAAATGACACCAGTTATGCCGTATTTTAAAACTAAAGTGAAATATGTAAATTGACGACGATGTGGGTTCCTTACGAATTAATTAAAAGTAAATGTAGGTCATGGTTTAAATTGAGTCGTAATTTAACTTTAGTATTTGAATTTCGCAATTTTCAAGAAATTGCATTTCTCATCATCAAATTGAATAGCGAGAGTTTAAGATTTCAAACATTTTCCTTCCTCCTCAGACGAATTTAGCAACCTGCTATACACCATAACTGCAGTCTTTATGGGGCAGCCAAATTAATATTGCAATTTGATCTCTCACACCGAAGATTTCTTTCTTATCATTTCATGTCTATCAGTGGCTAACCGTGGCTCTCGTGGGCCCTGAGGGACTATCTCAAAATGGGCCCCCTAATTTAATGCTTTAGAATGGGATTTTTACTTTTGACAAAAATTCTACAGAAACCGCGTTTTTACACTCTACTCGATACTTGTGAGTCGTGTTTCGAGAACAGTTTAAAGGTTATAACAGTTTAAACACGATTTCACTGAATTCAGCAGGATGTAACCAAAGGGCGAGCGGAGCGAGCCGAATTTTTTTAAAAATAATAATAATTTGCGTCTCTCGTATTGTAGTAAGAGAGAGAATGAGATGTCTGAAATGACAACCTGAAATCGCCGACATTATACGCTTTCGACTTCGACTACATTTGCTTGCAATTCTTGAATAGTTTTTCTCTTATTCGAAAACCCCACTTCCAACACACCAATAAACTCCTACGGGAATCAAAATAACATTTTAGTGATCTTGTTATTAAAATTTCGAATTTTCAGTGCAACGAGTTGTTCAAAACGGTCCAGAAAAATCGGGGAGGAAGAAAGAATGCAAACAGAAACTTTAGCGTTCTTTGCTTTTATAAAGAAACCAATGTAACTGGAACTGTAAACTATTAGCTCATAAAATTGGACCTGTTGACATCAAAAGTTGTCAATCAAGAGATAGCTTGTAAAATAATGAATAATCCAATAAAAGAGCAATGCTTTAGAGAAAGAAAACTGTTAATATAAAACCTATGGTGTGCATAATTTGTATGCAGTTCCTGTGAAAACATCCAGGAAGATAAAAGATAAATCAAGATAAATCGTTCATTATAAATAAATAAGAAAGAACAAATGGCGAGCGAAGCGAGCCGGAATTTTTTTTAAATATACAAAATAGGGGGCCCATTTTTTGTTCAATCGGGGGCCCAAAAGGGCCCCCACCCCTGCGGGCCCTGAGGAGGCTCCTCATCTGGCCTCATCGTTGGTTAGCCCCTGATGTCTATCCTAAAGATTGCGTTATCCTTTACATTTACGTACAAAGATGATCAGACCAAGAGCATCCAATCGATTTCATGAGACATGTTTTCCCTTCCACTATCGCAATCTTCAGTCCATTCCATTCCAGCCCACTCCAGCGTAGACATTGCATTTATTACATGGTTTTCATTACGTTTCATTTGACTCGAGAGCATTTTAATAAAAATCAAGACCAAGGTCATTGTCTACCCCAGCCCTAGTCTCGTTGCTTTTTTTAGTGTTGAAAATTCACAAATATTTTCGAGGAAGCTACGATGAAATTTCATACTATCGTATCGAATATCCGATCAATTTTCAATGCCAAATTTTTGTCTCGTTTTCAAAACAAATGAGAACAGAAAAACAGACAAAAGACAGAATTTATATGTTTTTTTGTTTATTTCCTCAATCGAAATTGAAATTAATCCGACTTGCGTCAATAATGCAGTTTTTTTACTTCCTTTCCAGTAAATGGCCAAAGTACCATGCGCAGCGAAATTATTTTTTTAAATTAGCCGACCGACCAGAGAAAAAAGTGAAATATTTTAAGAGAGGATTCATTTTTAAATGCCATTGGACTGGATGGAGCCACAAGTAACTTTATTTATCACTTGCATTCGCGAGTTATTTTTAAAGGGGCTACTAGTTGATTTAACAGATCATATTATGCATTTTATTTTTCGACTGGAATAGACTGGTCTCTGGATTGGACTTTCCATCCTATAAAAATGCGATGAAACCTCCAGAAAAAAATATTTAAGCTCAATTAGAGAATGTGACGTACGTTTCGGATCTGAGGATCACAATCAGCACACTTTGTTGCTCTTATGCTTACATAAAAGTTACTTGATACTTGACTCTGTTTTACAATGTGATGATAGACTAATGTAAGTTGTAAGTCTAGGGAAATTTGATAGTGCTCATGTAAGATGTTAAATGTCCTCCCACTATTATTTAATAGATTTGGATTGGATTGGAACCATCCCTCATTGAACAAGCTAGCTAAACAGGATTAATACTTACACGGGATGAGTTCATGTACATGTGCTACATAATATGAAGATGAAGAGCGACCGAACAACTTGTTTTTATAATTGGCACTTGCTCATTCACTTATCTTAGTCTAAGATTGCCTTTGCTAAAATATTTGCGATTTGCGAAACCATTTTCAACTTACAATTTGCAATTATCGTAATCGCAAAATTTGTACCAGTTGCAGCTCCAGACCCAGCTCCAGCAGTGAGGTTAATTGAAACTGAACTTGTTTGAAAACATTTTCAGGGTCGTTAAATCAGCTCGTTTAAGTTTAGTTTTCTCACAATTTTTATGATGCCACGAATTACATACATTTTATTATTGTGTGTTGTCTGCTCGTGCGTTATCCGAAAAGCATGGTAAATGGGACATGAGATTGTTATTTTCAAGTAATTCCGACGCGTTAATTAACGACCGTTTTTATTAAATTATTTTTTTTATCAAGGGCCCAAAATCCGCCGTCGTCTGGAGCTGGACAGAAAACATCGAACTTTCTGAAAAAGTTATTTTCGGATTACGACAAGGCTGTTAGACCGAATTTTGGAGGTTCCAAAACATAAAACATGAAAATACCGACACATGATTATTCAAATTTACGAATACATTATTGGTTTTATCAGGAGCTGCAGTCACTGTAACCGTGTCCGGGTACGTCTTGGATATTTTTGACATTGACGAGAAGAATCAGGTGTGAACAAAATATATCCATGTTAATTTTTATATTATGAAATATGTACATTTTTAATTTCTGATACATATTTGAAATTACTTTGGATGGTTTGAAGGAATTCACCGTTAACCTGTATCTCCGCCATGAATGGAAGGATCCGAGACTTGAGTTTACAGAGTCGGAAGCGGGCACAGATAAACTTGTTGTATGTTTTTAACAATTAATACAAATAATACAGAAGTTATTTGGTTTCTGGTATTTTAATTTATATTTTAATTTAGATGAACGATGAGTATGCCAAGAAAGTCTGGAAAGTGGTATGTAAAAAATCAACCATAAATTTTCAAATTTCAAAGACATTTCAATTTGTTCATTTCATATTGATTGCAGGACTCCTTCATCGTAAATGAACGCTCATCTTCTGGACATAATCTCGTGCTTGACAATGAATTCATTCGCATTTCACCGGACGGAACTGTCCTCATCTCAACAAGATACACGATCAAGGCCGCTTGCAAAATGACACTTGGCTGGTTCCCATTCGACCGACACACTTGTCCTTTGGTCATCGAAAGTTGTACGAATGAATAACGATTTGAAAAAAATAATCACTTAAAATTGTTTTTTAAAAATTACCCTGCGATCTCCACTTTTTCCATAAAAGATGGACACGGTACCGCAGATGTGATTTACCAATGGAAGTCGAATGACAGTGGAAGTAGCAAAAATGCTGTACTCGTTTCCGAAGATTTGTACTCCATCATGTTTGCCGTTTCTGGAGTGAATACCAGACGTGAAACCATTGCCGCTGGCCAAAGTATTCACACAACTTTAATTTTTACTTAAAGATATCATTTGTAAATCAACTTAAATTCTTCCACATTCAGAATCATATTCGAGACTTGCTGTGGAATTCTTTTTGGTTCGAGCGTCAACTCGATTTGTACAGGAAATCTATTTCCCTGCCATTTTGATCACAATGATTTCTTTCATCACTTTACTTCATGCTACCGGCGCTCCTAAAGCCAGACTTCAAGCTAGCATCTTCCTGGTAAATTGTTAAACTTGCAATTTGCAAAAAAATCTGTTGAATTATTTGTATATTTTGCAATCAATTTTTTTAGGAAGGATTACTCATTATTTTAACGGTTTTATCGGCAAGGACGATACCACCAGTCAGTTACCAAACTGCACTTGACTTCTACCTCTTCATGTGTTTATTGACCATTGCTTGTGTGGTTTTAGGTAAACCTCAAAACCATAAATATTTTAAGTGAAATCAATTGCTGCACTTAATTAAACCAAATTTCCATTCCATTTTAGCAAATCTCTCGCTTTGTTTGATGATCAGCAACTCAAGTGTAAAAGGATTTAAACAGATTCAATTTTTAGTCATGTCCCGAATGAGTGCAATGGAATTTTTGCAAAATTATTTTATTTTTATTGTAGGAAACAAATGGAGTAGTACGACTTCGTTCTGTGAATGATGATGAATCAGGAAACAGAATTGAAGACGAAGGGAAGGAAGTTCTTTTTGATACGGGCCTTCAATTTTCCACGAGGACTAGTCGCATCATCACGTACGTACAAATTACAATTACAATTGTACTTGAAATGTATCATTAACTTAAATTATCGTTCTGGAATTAGATTAACAAATTCTATGGCATTTTCAGGCTTCTCATCAAACTTCGATATGGAATTCCATTTCTTTTCGTTTTGTTCAACCTGCTGTACTGGATGATTGTGCTGATAGGATCGAGCACATTCCCTGATGACTTTTTAGTATTGGAAAATAACATTGTCAACTAATCATTAATCAAATTAAATATTTGTTCTTGAGTACTATATTTACAACAGCAACCGAAATGCCATCACTCTTCCTGTACGACATCGTAAGAATTCAATAAAGGTTATTCAACATTCCAAAAAATGAATTTCTTAATTGATGTACATAAAATTACCTTGAATTATTATTTTATTTATAGCCCTAGCCCTAAGGTCACATTTGCATGTGAACAGTAATAGTATTGCGATTTCATGATCTATTGGAATTTCATTGATTAACGATTAATCATCAATCATAATTCATGAATTTTCTTCGAAGAAACGTGACTTATTTTCCTAAGAAAAAAATGTTCAGTTAAAAAATTTATTAGTCAGGTTTTCCGTAATTGTTTTTCACTTCCTCTTATGTAATTACACAAAATGTAATTAAGTTTGTGATAAAATTAGCTTTTTAACACCTACAGTTTAATGATGACATTGAAAATTCAAGCTTCAATGAACCCTTCTTCTAAAAATTGCTGCGCATTTCAATATGTACCAATTTTTTGTTGCAGTTGTGATTTTTTTAGTCTGGCAAAATCGTGACAGGCTTATTTTGGATCCTTGGCTTTTAAAAAACAGAATTTTGATCACATCACGACATGCACATGAATTGTATTCCTTTTCTTCGAAGAAACGTGACTTATTTTCCTAAGAAAAAAATGTTCAGTTAAAAAATTTATTAGTCAGGTTTTCCGTAATTGTTTTTCACTTCCTCTTATGCAATTACACAAAATGTAATTAAGTTTTGTGATAAAATTAGTCTAGCTTTTTAACACCTACAGTTTAATGATGACATTGAAAATTCAAGCTTCAATGAACCCTTCTTCTAAAAATTACTGCGCATTTCAATAAGTACCAATTTTTTGTCGTTTCAGGTGTGATTTTTTCGTCTGGGAAAATCGTGACAAGCTTATTTTGGATCCTTGGCTTTTAAAAAACAGAATTTTGATCACATCACGACATGCACATGAATTGTATTCCTTAAATCCTTGTTTAAGCTTAAACCTAAGCGTCATTAGTTTTAGAAGTTGCAGGTATTGAGCAATACTGATCTAATAATACACGTTTTACGTCACAAAAAAATAGTTAAAGCCATATAGCACGGTTTTGTTTTGTCAGGTGAACTCCAGGGGGTGACATGACATACTTCTCAGATTTTCACTTGGGTAAAATTCCGGATCGAATTGGTAGCTTTTTTTTGTCATGGGTTGACGTAGTATAAAACCACTAATAAATCTTCGAAATTCTTCTTCAAAATTTGCCGTCTTATGCCAGAGTGGGACATAAAATTCCATAAAGACGGAAACATGATACCCCAACAAAAGCGATGCTGACTCACTAATTTTTAATCAAGAAACAGGCCAGCTATTTTTTTATTCAGCGCTAGACGCTTTTGTTTGTGTGGAATTTTGTGACAATTATTGCTTAATACCCCATCACATTATCATCAAAATCTTATGCGACCCTCACGCATACCTGTGCAGCTCATCTTCAAAGATTTTCTTGATTTTTTTTGCTCCTCAATGAATTACAAACAAAATTCTATTGTTAAAAATTATCGTCTAACGATCGTTATGTCATCTTTTTTTCCATAG